>CAUYSK010105765.1:0-28732 GCA_963575035.1 Avahi laniger
GCATATATAAGAAAAACATCGATTAGATGTTGGTCAGGTCGGATGGGGGAGGAGGGAGAGGAGACGGGTATATGAATACAAAAAGAGCTCAATGCGCACCACGCAAAAGATGGACATATTTGAAACTTGGACTGAGGGGGGGAGGAGGGGCAAGGGCAACACACGTAACCTAGACATCTGTACCCCCATATTATGCTGAAATAAAAAAAAAACTCAAGGGAAATCATAGAGGTGGGAGGGGGTAGGAGGGGATGGGTGAAATCACATCTAACTTTCACAATGTACACTATCTGGTTGATGGGCATACTTACAACTTTGAGTCAATCAATACAAAAGAAATCCATATAACTAAAACATTTGTACCCTCATAATATTCTGAAATTAAAAAAAATAGAGGCCCATGTACAAGAAAGAGAATCAGTTAGATTAAGTAAAATTGTAAATGGGGAATTTTTTGCCTCCAGAATCCAAATGAGAGTAAAAGATGTTAGATTTAAATTAACATTGTGGGTGCTGAAAGAGTCAATAGCTGTTTCATGACAGTGTCAGCGATAAAGCAGCCCATGTTTACCAAATAATTTTCAGGAATTTAACAGAAATGATGGACTTGCGTTACATGTGAGGCAATGGTACATTTCCTTTCTGTAAGCTCCTTTGTATTTATATGTTCTTAGTGAGTTGGTGAAATAAACTTTCTCAGAGGAGGCTGTCATTAACATAACGTCATACCTGTGCTCTTGGAGAGAGGTGTATGCGGTTAAGAACTTGCCTGTAACGACAGTGTGCAATGGTAAGGTTGCTGAAGTATACCGTGGTTAGGCTGGTAAAGGAGTGTTGAGTCCTTTCGGATGTGAAAGAATACTGCTGTGGAGAGGTTGTCAAAATAGGCACTAAACAGAACATATTAACCAAATCTATAGTAGCAAAATATTTACTGGTTACTGATTTGATGGAGTCAGTAATTTCAGTAATACTGGATATTGGGTGTTGGAGCTTAATGGATGGCACCACTGCATTAAATGTGCAGTAATCCACTGTGAAGCACCACTCATTCTGTCTAGGTTTAAAAACCGGCCATTTTGGGCTGTTAAATAGAGAAGCAGTGGGGATAATCATCTCTTCACCAATTAAGTCTTTTATAATAAGTTTCTATCCTTGAAGTCTCTGTTTTAATTTATATTGGGCCATATTAATTATTTTAGCCTGGGAGGAAGTATCTATCGGGTCCCACTTTGTCAAGTCAATTTGTAAGCGCGAACTACTTTATTTAATTTTAATTTATTGCTCATCGGTCAGAGTGTCCATGCCACTATGGACTATATTAGGTCAATGAACATTATGACCATGGGAAGTTTAGGCAATAGTTTTTATGGTTAAGATGAGGCAAACCTATTTGTCCTCTAATTTTTATTTTGTAACTTTTGTAAGATTACAGGGGAATCATGTTTAACTTCAGTGTATCCCCAGGTATAACTCTAATTTAAGCCCCAGTATTAAGTCCGTGAAGGTTTGCCAGTTGGTGCAACTTAGCAAGTGGTAACAGTTAGTTCAGAACCTATGTTGTACATGTACAAAAGCCAATCAGCACCCTTTTGTCTTTGCTGTTTATATTATTTAATTTTGGATTTTCAATTAGGTCAAATTGTTGATCTTTAATTCTTTTGTTTGTTTTGTCCTCTAGTATACAGTTTCCCTTATTTTATCTTATTTTCTGTTGCTGTTGTTTGTCACTGAATATACTTCAGGGATAAAAGTTCTGTTTATCCTGCTCATATTTATAATTTTTTTTTCCTACAGAAAGCCTCAAATCACTGTTATCAAATTTAAGGGCCTCCTCCATAGTAACGGTTTTATAGTTTAAGGAACCAGGATTCAAGTTGGGTTTGAATTAACTCCTTTAATGTGCTACATGGTTACCATGGATTTTTTTCCCTGTAACTAGGATTCAGAATTTTTGTTGCTATAGAGACATAGTCAGCAGAATGGAGCAATAGAAAAGCACTGGGACCCTAATTCTGAGGTTTATGGCTCAAAACCGTTTTCTGCTAAGGCCCTGATTTTTCTTGCTGCTCAGGCTTGATGGCTGGCTTCCTTCTTTCCTCCCTCCCTCCTTCCCTCCAACACTCCCTTCCTCCTTTCTTTCCTCCCTCTCTCCCTCCTTCCTTACGTCCTTCCTTCCCTCCTTCCTTCCCTCCCTTTTTCCTTCCTTCTTTCTCTTCCTCTCTCCTTCCTTCCTTCTTTCCTTCCTTTTCTATCTGGAAAAATTCCCTCAGAATATTTTGGATTTCTAGCCACATAAAGTTGAAGCTTTAAGCTCTTGTTTGTCTGTTCATGATTGGATATTGTGGGTAGTAACAAAAAGGTGCAGGAGACTGGTAGCCTATTTGGCAGACAGTCGCCTCTTCCTCCAGTCCGTCTCCCCAGGTTGAGGTCCACATCCAGTAAGTTCGTTTTTACTATGGCCCAGTCGGGAGCCATCAAGCAACATAATTTCAAGATTAATCCTTTGACATGCTGGTGAACAGCAGTGCTAAGCAAAGCCCAGGCACATTGGCTAGGGCTTTTACATTAGTAGAACAGTTGAATTACCTGTGGTGGTATTTTGGGAGAAGCTGAAATCAAATGCTCATTTTCCTTTTCTTTTCTCATTAGTGCCTGGGCCACAAGTTGCCATGGGTTTCCACTTTGATAGTCTTGAGATCTGGAGAATATATGATGGTAGCAAGGAAGCAGCACGGAAGAAAAGCAAGATTGCTACCCTTACCTAAAAAACAGTGACTATTAGGCAACCAAGGTGCAATACTTACTTCTCCCTGGGATGGTATTCTTCTTCCTTCCCTACAAAGGGCTTTCCCTCGGCCAATCCCAGTGTGTACAATCACAAAAAATATTTGTACAGCTGCCCAAAACAGCCAGCAATCGTTGCCAACCCAATCTTTAGTAAGGGGGACTCAAACACAAACTGAGTAGGGCACAGTGTTTTCACCACTTTTATAGTCAGGAGCTTCAGAGACCATTGGCTAATCACAGGCTGAACCCAATGGCATGTAACTCTGGGGAATGGCCAGTTAACCAGTCTTACCTTGGGAAAGAGAATATTTTAGGGTAGGTAAGAAGAAATGACAACGTATGACCGAGAAACAACAAAGTGCGTATTTGCAGTTCCTAAATGACCTGATAAGTCCTAGTCTTTTGATGAATTACAAATAAAAAACTGTTCTCCATCTCAAAAAAAAAGTGCCCTGCAACCAAAAAGCAAAGCTGCCAGTAATTGCCAGTTCCGTTCCAGGCAGCCTTTACTGTATAAAGCTGACTGGATATCATTGGTTGTTGTTGGGCCGCCTTGTTCATGATTCTCGTTGTTTTTTCTCATCTCATCTTCCCCCCATTGGTGAGGGTGTTTCTGCCGCAGGTTTATGGGGATGGCCAAACTCATGACACTGATGCTCATAGATGAGATGTACAGCAATGTATTAGTCATGTATACAATCATACACCACATACATAATGACACTTTAGTCAACAATGGACCACACAGACTACAGTGGTCTCATAGATTATAATACTGTATTTTTACTGTATCTTTTCTATGTTTAGATATGTTTAGATACATAAATACCATTGTGCTATAATTACCTACAATATTCAGTACAGTAACATGCATACAGGCTTGTAGCCTAGGAGCAATAGGCTATATAGCTTAGGTGTATAGTTGGTTATCCTATCTAGGTTTGCATAAGTACACTCTGTGATGTTGGCACAGTGATGAAATTGCCTAATGACACTTTATCAGAATGTATCCCTATCATTAAGCAATACATAACTGTATTCACAGCCAATGGGAAGGTGGTAATGTGTCACCCAGGGCCACATGGGGGTTGCAGTCAGGAGCAGAGTGTACAGAGGCTGTAGTAGGCAGACTTTGTAGTAAAAAGAGGATGGGATGACCCCTGGTTCCCACAGGAAGATGTAATTGACTTGTTCGAACAATTCTACTGACTGACAGGAAACTAAATGCTGTTACTCAGGGTTAAGTAGGCACTTTGCCTGGTCCATACGATAAAGAGGATTGTTTTACCAGGGGACTTTATTGTTTTACTAGGGGACACAATGAGAATAACTTATAGGTAGGCCATTCAAGGTCCTCTCAGATTCCCCCAGATATCAAGGCACATATTATATTGAACCTTAATTTCAGGTCTTATACCATGATCAAAGAGACACCTGGATATTTCAGATATTGTATGCGATTTTTATCCTAATCATGATGGAACTTTTATTTCTCAATCCCTTCCAGTGTAGTTATGGATAGTTCTTCCTGGGATAATTTCATGCTACTGCATTTACTGTCATATCTTATGCAAATCTCGCCTCCATAAATTCCGGCTCCAGAATTTCTATCTAAAAGTGCTTTATAGGAACAATCTGGTTGCATAGGTGTTGTAGGGCGTTTGTCTTTGAGTGGCATTTTGCATACACAGCACATTGTTTTGATTTTAAAAGTATTTTTATTTGTGGGTAACATGACATATGTGAAGGGCTACTGGAGATTATGGATGGGCTAAGCCTTCTCCATGGCACTGCCACTACTGAGATTTCTTATTTCCAAAAAGCAGAGGAAGAACATCCTGAAGCAGATTTTATTTTCATTATTTCCTTTATGTTGCTTAAAGTTTCAGTACAAAATCCCTCTGTCTTTATGCTTTAATTTACTTGCCTTTTTCATTTGCATGTCGAATTCCAATTTTCATCTGTGAATATCCTAATCAGGTATAACTTGAAATTCAAATAAATATTTAAACCAAAATTCTTATGTCTGAGTGTCATTTTCGGGGCTCTCAGGTGGTCCTAGTTGACTAGCTTTCCCAGGGGTGAATTCTCCCTTTCGGTCTGTTGTGTCAAAGATGAGTCTTAGATACTGATGTTCAGGCAGTTTATTCTGGCAGCACTCTTATAAGATGGATAACAGGAGTAGGCTGGAGGCATGGACCACATACAGTCAGGGGTCAGATGACCACCTGACCAGGAGGTTCTTCATTTGGACACCATTTTCAGAGTTTGGGGAATTCTTCTCCCTTTCTTATACCTCTATTCAGTCCAGGCCAGTTACTAGGTGTTTCTTTCATAAAGGGAGTTTAAGCTATTCTTGTATTAGGTAAGCTTTGTATTAAGGTCATGAAAGTAACCTTAATATAAAGCTTAATCTGTGCTGAGGTGGCCTTATCTCTAGGACAACCAAAGCTTTTAGGCCCCATCGTCATAGAGACCCTGTAATCCCTAAACTATGTTGTATCATAGGGCTAAGTGACACATAGTATAGGTCCTGTGAGATGTTTGAGTGGGCCTATGACTATCATTAATCTTATAACCATGATGTGTCTCATAGCATACTACACCGAAGAAAAGGTAAACAGAAGTCCATGTACACTAGAATTTCACACAAGATAAACTGATTTTTTTAGAGATAATTATATCCTCCCTGTTATTTTACAAATTAAAAAAACCCTAAGTCTCAGAGAAAAGATAAAAAAGTAAAGCAACTTGCCCAAGATCATACACTGGTGGAGTTTGAATTTGTCTATTTCTAAAGTCCATGTTTTTTGGCTATCCAGTGCTGACTCCACACAGTAGGTACATTGTGGGAAAAATCAGGCCAGATTTGACACAGTTCTTTGAGACAAAAAGACCAGTCATAAGAGAAAAAAACTGATTGAAATCATGGGTTATTTTTCATTGTTTTTTAAATAATGCCTTTTTTGTGTGCCTTACATGAAGAGGAAGGCCCAGAAAGCCCTTTTGTCTGTTCATTAACTTATTAGCATCAATAGAAACCTTTTAAACCATGACTAGTATAGTCCGTCTTCCACTTCTTTGTTGTGTTAAAAGCAGCAAGATACTGGAATAATGGAAGAGGGAGAGGCTGAATAGGAGATGTTTTTTAGAGAAGTGATAGCCTTGAGTTTTTTAATACTGATAATAACATCAATTCCTCCATTAACTCCCAGCATACACATTTACAGACACGTCCATATAGGCCCCACTATGTCTTGTGTTATGCACTGCCCTTTCCAAAACCAGAGCACTTCAGTAAATGCTTATTTGTAGACTGAGTGAGGTAAGGTTGTGATAAACACATATTTTGTGAATTCTCCTTTCCTAAGATCAGACCCTGTTTCAAATTACCAGTTCATCATTTTCATATATATTAAAAAATCATCAAACAAGCCTCAAAGTCATGCTAAAGGGTCTGATTAGCTGAAGATAATTAAGTTATGTGTAATTTTACTACCCCCAAAATATTTTCAAAGTACACCCCTAATTTGAATCGCTGAATAACATGACTCTCTGAAAATTAAATCAGATGGTTTTCCAAATCACTACTTTGTCTGATCACTGTGTTTAGTGATATACACTCAGCATTTCTCTAGAAGCAGTGAGACAAAGCCACTGTATACAAATGACTATTTAAAATGTCAAATTTTCTCAAAGATCTAGTCTTTTTAAAGTTAATATAATAAGTATTTACAAAAGGAAATCTAATCTAGCATTTTATATTATTCCTTATCTGAAGTCTAAATTCATTAAATTCTGGGGTTTATAGGTAGTGAAACTTCTTATAGGGTCAGAATTAATTACATATTCATTCAGCTAAATATGAGATAACATAGTAGTAGGTTTCATGAAAGAAATATAATAGATTTATATAAGCTGAAAAATTATTCTGTACATTTGTTTTGAAAGTAGGTGATGGCAAAAGATAGCTTCCTACTCCAGGTTAATATGCAATCCTAGAGTGGACATAAAAAAATATTTTTCCCTGCAGATATGCCTAAATTGTGCTACATTCTTCTGTAAACAGGCAATGATGGCAGAGGAATCTGTTCAGGCAATATAGATGCTACTCCGATCAGTAACAAAGCCTATATTAACATATCTGCCTGATAGTTTCAAATCATATCAAGGATTTTAAAGCCAAATAAAAGCCTTCATTACATGTCTCGAGGCAGATTCAATTCTGGGTATTTTTAGAAACTATTTCTCACCAGAATGAAAATGAGCAATCTTTCTTTATTTGCTGTGTTATTTGCTGAATTTAATTATATATTAAAATATACAGTATTCTCTCCTATTTTGAGTAATCAGGGCATGCAAATGTGCAGGCTTAATCCTTACATTTTAACGTGCTTATTGGAAGACAGGCAATGATATTTTACCTCACACATATCTGCCTGGGGGAAAATATTTGATCTCTGACAATTTAGGGCCTGGGGATTTAGTTATTATATCATTAGGTAAGGGTAATTTTTATTAACTTATCCCAAATATCAAGGAAAATTGAGATCATATCAGATTATTTTACAAGTTGTTCTAGAACATATATTGTATCTGCATAATTCTCTACCCCTACACCACTCTCAGAGTCAATCTCTAAATAGCGATGGACTCAGAAAATAACTCTAAAGCGAGACTGGACCTTTTCCAACTCTAAACCAAATCAGATTCTCTTTATTTTTTGCATCTTTTTATAAGATGCAAGACAATATATGATATTAATTTGTTGAACATTTACATATGTGTTAAACACTTATACTCATTATCTTACTTAATATAAACAACATTACCAAGTGTTTGCAATGCCTATTATTTAATATCAACGCGTAATTCTCTATTATGAACACCAAGATGGTAGTGGCACCTTCCCCAGAGAGAGAGAGAGAGAGAGAGAGAGAGAGAATGATGTAACAGAAAGATAATGAGCTCCTGTGGTCGGACAGACTAGGGTATGAATCTTCACTCTACCATCTCTAGCAGTGTGACTCTGAATAAGTTATTCACATTTTCTCATCTTGTTTCCTTATCTATTGAATAGCTGATAATGCCTCATCAGAATTGTGCAAGGACTACATGAAATAGCATACGCACAGTCTTTAGCACTGTGCATAGCATGTAGTAGTTCCCCTCTCCCCAAACACCAGTTACTCTTTTTGAGTTCATATGATTTTTCTTACTACAGTGGTTTTCCATTATGTCATTCTCTTTGTAGAAATGAAAGATTAGGAGACAGGAATACTTATAAAAGTACTAGGATAAAAAGTCAGGAAACCTGGATTCTAGCACTGGCTTTCTTATTAGCTTATTGCTGAACCTTGGGTAAGTAGTTAACTCTTAAATATTCCTATGTTTTCATATAAAGAAATAGAATCACACTATTTCTAAGATGTTTCCCAAATATTATATTCTATGATTCTTCAAAAAATTCTAATAAATGAAATATTGATTAGACATAGTTCATTTGTGACAGCAAAAACTAAACTCTAAATTGAACCATGTAAGAGAATACGTTTAAGTGGATTAGAGTATTTTTAAGAGGCAAAACTATTGCAATCCAAAAATATTCTGCAGAAATTAGAATCACATTTTATTCAAATATTTTAATTTTCTTAAAAAACACAGACCTCTCAGCCTAGTTAAAAAGAAATATTCATTATCATGACTGTTCTTATATAAATTTATTTTCAGTTCACTTTCCACTGTAGGATCTCTGCACAATTTTCTTTTTTTTAAAATATGGTATCATTTTTATTTTTTAAATTTCAGAATATTATGGGGGTACAAACATTTTGGTTACATATAATGCCTTTGCCTCGCCCAAGCCAGAGCTACAAGCGTGTCCTTCCCCCATACAGTGCACTCTGCTCCCCTTAGTTGTGAGTTTACCTCCCCCCACCACCCCCTCCCATCTGACCGGCACCTGTTTAATATTGCTTCTATGTGAGCACCTTAGTGTTGATAAGTTAGTACCAGTTTGATGATGAGTACATGTGGTGCTTGTTTTTCCATTCTTGTGATAGTTCACTTCGAAGGATGGGCTCCAGCTCCATCCAGGATAATATAAGAGGTGCTAGATCACCATTGTTTCAAATATCATTAAGGCACAAACATGATTACAACTTTCTCATTTTAAAGGTGAGTGACTAAACTAGGATGCAGAAAAGTTAAATGAATTACCCAATACCCACTCATGAGGGACAAAGCTGGAATAGAGCATAGTATTCTGGTGTAAAAAATTCCATTTCCCCTGTTGTCGTTTCATACCATTATTACCTGCTCCCAGATTCCTGTACTAGTTTGCTTTTGATGAGCTCATACATGTAATTTTCTCTCTTTAAAGTGCTGCTTCAGTCTTTTGAGGGGAAAGGATATCTCTAGTTCAAATTCAGCCCAAATAACACCGTCTCAAATGAGAAGATCACTTACACCCACCCAACATGTGCACTGCTTTACTTTCCAGTTGATAGTTTGGCACTTTGGGAAGAAAATTGATATTTTACAGCCACTTAGTAACATATCTCAAAATCCTACAACAGTACTCTGCTAAATGGCATCTAGCTCATCTGGATGTGTTGAATTTCCAGATCATAAACTCCTAAAGGGCAGAGTCTATGATTATTTGGCTAACTTTATATTGCTTGTGACTGCGGGTCCTTAATAAATACTATTTCATGGTAATGATGATGATGACAAGTTAATGCTCCTCAAAGTGCCAACCAACCAGTCAATTTAGTGAAAGTCAAACTGGTCGTTTGATGTCATAAAAAATCTAGTTACTTGATTGGATGAATTATTCAAATTGAAGCTGGTTGCTTTTATGCTTATATAGCTATAACATTAAAGTTCTTTTCATATTCAGAAGGGTTAAGAGAATGGTGCAATATAGATATTCATTAGTAGTCACTTTTATCACATCAATCAGTAACTATGAAAAAGTTGAGTAAAATTACTGTTGAAATTAACAAAATATAATCACATAGTGGCATGGAATCACAGGAATTTCCTTCAGGTAGACCTCCCAAACCATGAATTTATGTCACCACATACTCTTGGCAGATTAATGTCCTGGCTTAACTTCATTAATCATGGCCTGGAACAATTAGAATTGCATATCCCAAGTAGGAGGTTTCCATGCATCATGTTTTGGCCTACGTAATATTCACATCCATATCAACTTTAGGAAAGTGAAATAGAAAAATAAATACTTGGAAGACACTAAGCAATGGCTATTGCCACCAACAGAATGTTAAGAATCATCAGAATTATCTTGATGATTGCTTTAGTGTGCTTCTTTACTCACATATTAATATATACACAACTTTTAAAAAAGAACAAAGTTGGAGGAGTTACTACCTAATTTCATGAATTATTCTAAAGATATGGTAATCATGAAAATTTAGTGTTTGTGAAAGTATAGGCATATAGATCAATGGAACAGAATAGATTCCAAATGTAGACTCACACATATATAGTCAATTGATTCTTGACAAATTTGTCAAGATGACTCATGTGAAAAGGATGACCTTTTGAACAAATATGCTGGAAAAATTAGATAGACATATGAAAAAACTGAACTTCAACCATGTCTCATATCATATATAAAAATTAACATGTGTCACAGACTCAAATATAAAATAAAAATTATAAAATTTTTAGAAAATAATAGCAGATAATCTTAGTAACCTTGGATTTGACAAAAATTTATTAAATCAAAAAGCATAAATTAATAAAGAAAGCAATCAATAAATCACAGTTCATCAAAATTTAAAGATTTTGTTTTTAAAAATACAATGAAACAGTTATGAGAAGGTAAACTATAGGCTGGGAGAAAATATTTGCAAAACAAATATCTGACAAAGAATTTCGATCTATAATACTTAAATAACTTTCACAGCTTAATTGTTAGAATACAAACAACAGAATTAAAAATGGGCAAAATATTTGAAGTTAAATGAAGAAACTAAGATCATAAAAAGGCATGTTAAGTAATGCTTAATATCATTAGCCATTAAGAAAATGTCAATAAAATACTACTACATACACATTGGAAAAACTAAAAAAGACTGACAATACAAAGGATTAGTGAGGATATAGAAATGAAAATATCAGAAAAACTGCTGGTGAAAATACAAAATTATACAGCCACTTTAAAAACAGTTAGTAATTTCTTATAACATTAAATATACAGCTGCCATACAAATAGGTCATTCCACTCCCAGGTATTTTCCCAAAAGAAATGAATGCATGTGTACACACAAAGATTTGTACATGAATGTTCATAGAAGTTTTGTGTGTAATAATCTCAAACTTGAAACCACCTAAATGTCTGTCAATAGATGAAAGATGAACAAATTTTGGTGTAGCGATATAATGAAATGTTACTAAGTAATAAATAAGCTATATATGCAACAACTTAGATTAATTTTAATTGTCCTGAGTGAAAAAAAGCCAGAAAAAATGAGTATGTACTATAGGATAGGATATTTATATAAAACTTCATAAAATGCAAACCAAACTAGGAAGCAGATCAGTGATTGCTTCAGAAATGGTAGTTGGATTGGCTTGGGAGGGAAATATTACAAATGGGCACCAGGAAACTTTTGGGAGTAAACTATATGTTCATTACCTTGATTTTGGTTATGGTTTATATATGTAAAACTCACCAAATTTAACCTTTTAAAATATATATATGTGTGTGTGTGTGTGTGTGTGTGTGTGTGTATAGAATCTGGGTACATGTAGCAATCAAAGACATGGAAATGATTACAAAATTAAAAGCAAGTGGGGTCTAGGAACAAATCTTGATTAAGTACAACATGTAACAAACAGTTGAGTAGAGGAATATGAGCTTGCAAAAGAGCAGAGAAGAAATGGGTAGAGAAGCAGAAAAATAACTCACAGATAAATATTGTATTGTAGAACCCAAGGGAGGAAAGTATTTCAAGAAGAGTTGAGTAGTTTGTTAACAGTAAATATTGCTGCTAAGAGGTCAGATAAAATGGGAACTGTAAAGTTTATTTAGTGATACGGATAATCTCAGCCTGATGTTTATGGAGGGATGGGGCAGAAAGCTAAATTGGAGTGAGTGAATGGAAGATGAAGAAATGGAAACAGTAAATAAAAGCAATTTTTAAAGATTTTTGGCCTCATAGGTACAGAAAATTTAGATATAGAAGGAAGTTACCAGAAAGAAAAGAAGAGTTATGAAAGGGTGCTTTTTTTTTTTGGAAGGAAAAAATTAAAACATTTATTAAGAATGGTATGCTGGAGCTGGCTCATGAGAGTCAACTTTTAAATTTTCAGGAATTTTGCAAGCCATTGTTAAACACAGCCATATTAAAAAGTTATATAAATTTAAAACTAAGTAAATTACATTAAAACTAAGGTAATAAATATTCAAAACTAATTGCTTCTTAATTATTTAAATATATTAGATAGCTATACCCTTTAAGTTTTTTATATCAATTGTATCTGTATGGTGGAAATATTATATAATGGTTTGCTACTACATAGCTTTTCTCAATTCTATGTTTAGTGACATTATGTTGGTAGGTTGAAATTGGCAATAGTGGGAGTATTTACACCACAGAAATTGGCAAATATTTCAAATAAGTGCTTGATTTTTGAAATTTTTACTGTGGATTGTCTATGACGAGATAAAGAAAATCTCAACAGTGATGATTAAACTTAAAAATTGTTGTGTCTGTGGCCATTCCATTGTGAATAGTAAAAAAAAAAATTGAGGAAACTCTTTTTCTAGTATTCGAAAGCTATCATGCAATTCATCAAAAAGGTCACTCACATCATTAATGAACATGTTAACTTGTGATATAATTTTTCTTTTTTTTCTTTTTTTGTCTTACTCATCGAGGAAAACAAAAATATCAACCAACATTCATGTCTGAACTATACTCATTTGTCAATTACAACCACAGGTTAGCCACAAACATACAAGTTTGCCAAAAACAGTGAAAGCTTTCAGTGAGAATCATTAATTATGTGCAATTTATGATAAAGAGCCTAGTATATTTTATTATTATTTATAAATTGTGTGCTATACAACTTTTATATCATAAAATATGTAATAAATTACATGTATGTATACATGAATTTTTCCAGATAGCCAATTATTGAGCATTTACTACTACATTTATACTTCAAAAAAGCTATAACAAAACAGATCAGCTAAAGAAAATGATTTATCTATAGTTTTTGAACAAATATTCTCTGAAAATGTGAAAATAGACCTTGAAGAATGGACGAGAGAATGCGGTACTGAGGCAAGAGCCAGAATATAGATGTTAGATATATTTGTGAGTGATAGCCAATACAGTAAGGGGCATAGCCACAGTCAGGTTAAGAAAACATTGAATTTATAAACTTGGATCAATAAAGTAGATTCATATCAGACCATAATTAAAACTCAAGTAGTTCAATTCATTTGTCATTCAATTAAGGTCCTGTAATAAAAATAATAAATAATGTGTATCGGACACTGTGTTGAATATTTTAAATATATTAATTCCTTTAAATATTTTAAAAATCCTTATGCAGTAGGTATTATTATTACTACCAACATTATATGGGAAGATGAAAGTAAGGCTGAAGCAAGTTTATTAACTTGTACAAATTTACAGATCTAGTTAGTTGAGGAGCAAGCATTTGAACAAAGTTTTGTCCTACTCTAGCAGTAAAGTTGCTAATGCACCTAACCACTATACACCACTGCCTCCCTCCAATGTAATCTTATATTATTAACCTTTTCTAAGGCTAAGTCAGGCTTTCCCAACAGAACATTAAACCTCATAAAGAAAGGGATCCTCAACACTAAGCACAGTTTAAGAACATAATTTGAACTTAACAACTCACTGAAAGATTAAGCAATATTATTGAAAGAACAGAATTTTCCTGCTGGATATCAGGGTAGAGTCAGAGATGATAAAATAAATTATTTGCAATGGGCTCAAAATCCAAATTCAGAAGAAAGTTAAACAAGGAAAGCAATAAGTGTCTGTTCTCAAGATTGTTCAGATACCATACTCTTCAACTCTCAGAAATGTCTGTCCTTCCTTTATATAAATTTCCTAAGTAGATTCTGCAATTGTGAAAACTCCACATAATGAATTCACAGAATTATAAATTAGCATCAATATTTTGGAGAATAATTTTGTAATCTATATCAAAATTTATAAAGCATATTTCCTTTGACTCAAAAAAATGTGTCGTACCAAATCTCACAAGTAGGCAAAATGATATATGTATATGTTCAGCAGCATTGTTTTAGTAGGGAAAAGTTGGTGACAATATAAATGTCCATCAGTATCAGAATGGTTAAATTAATCATGGTTCAATTATACAAAGCAGCTATTAAAGTGTGCTGTAACATTATCTTTATGTATACTGCCATGAAAATTATTGAAGATATATTGTTAAGCAAACAAAACAATTTACAATACAACGTGCATGTTACGATCCCAGTTGGGCAAATAAGAAACATGGAGATTTGATAGGTTAGTTACATAGATAGATGGATATAGGTGCTTGTAGATTCTTGAACCACCCTGAAAGTATACACATATGCTAAAGTGGGGACTTCTGGAAAAAGGGCAGACTGGGATTTGGGACTATACTTACTTTTCACTTTGCTGTCTAGTTGATATTTCTTCAACAGGAAAAAAAATGAACATTTACTTATTTAAAAAATACTAGCCTCAGCATTTGATTTTTGTCACTGCCTGCAACAATAGCTAGGAAATCAGTAATTAATGATTTTTGGTAGGTTTGGTACACAAGGTAATGATGAAAAAAGCCCTAGGTTTACTTATTGTTTACAAAGCTGGATAAAGGCACAAAGTCAGGTTAGTTAAATACATATATAACATGTTCCAGAACATTCTTGACATTTCCAGATGCCACTGAGGAGCTCTATTTGAACACTGCAATAGAAGTGTAGAAGATATGGCATATTATAGAGCCATTAAATCTTCCCATTTCCATAATGAATTGGGAATTATTTGCCACAGTGGTATATGGAAAGGTGAGGGAAAATCATAAATAGCTTCTTAAACTTACAAAAATGTATATTAATGTTCAAACTCTGCCAGCCTCCAACTTCACCACTATTAGTGTGCAAAAATGAGAATAAGTCCAAATGTTTCTGACACATTTTGACAATTTTTACAATGCATATAAGCAGGCAGAAAAATAGCATCCTAGAACAGCTTCAAGTATAATGTAGGCTACCAAGCTGATATCGATAAAGTCATTTCTGGATGTAATTTCTTTTATTCTAATCCGGAGTTTCATAGTAATGGTAAAAATTGGCCCCCATCTTAATACTAACGTTTGGTCTTTTAATTGAATACAGTTTGAGAAAATGACTCAGTTCCCTAGCCTTATGTATCACATCTGAGGAAATGAAAATAATTATGTTCTTGATTTAATACAGCCTGTCTAGCTGACTGGTTCTCTTTTTCCTGAACATTTTTGGTGGGAAACATAGGTGGAAGGCCAATACAACTGGAAGAAAAGATGAGAGTCCAGGGGAAGTGATGCTGAAGATTGAAAGGAGAATGATTTCAAGGGAGGCACTGTGATGAAAATTATACTTAAGTTTGGAACAAACTAGTACAAAACTTCTGATAGCATTTCAAAAAAAATTGGTCCTTACCTAATAATTTGGATTTTCCAAAATGGATCAATAGGTATCTGTTGTTTTATTCCATTCAGGTATGGTAGGCAGTCTCTAAAATAGCCCCAAAGATCTCTATCTTTTGGCATTAACGCCCTGTGCAATCATTCTCCTTGAGTGTGGAATGGACCTAGTGACTTGATTCTAACAAATAGAATACATAAAAAGTGATAAAAGTGATAGGAAGTTACTTCTTCAGATTAGGTCATAAAAAGACTCTGGCTTTCATCTTTGTTGCCCTTTCTCGCCCTTGTTCATTTTCTTTTATACTCTCTTTCTCGGAGCCATTACTCTGGGGAAGTCTGCTGCCATATTGTGAGAAGTTCTGTGGAGAGGTCCAATGACAAGGAACTGGTATCTCTGGCCAACAGCTACACAGGCAACCTTGGAAGTGAATCTTTTAAAGCCTGTCGAACTCTACCTGAGTGAGCTTGAAAGCAAATCCTCTCGTATTGCAGCCATGTTAGAGACCCTAAGTCAGAAGTACTCAACTAAGCCAGGACCAGATCCCTGATCCACAGAAACTGTGAAGTAAATGTTTGTTGTTTAAAACTACTAAGTTTTAGGGTAACTTGTTAATGCAGCAATAAATAATACAGCTGTGAATTTGCCTCCTGAAAAATTGTATTCAGTTTGGAGTTTTACAAATCATCTCATTTTGCATGTATGGGGAGAATGATTTCCTCTAATGTACAGCATGGTGACTATAGTTAATAATATTATATTGTATTCTTGAAATTTGCTAAGAGAGTAAATGAGTCTTAAATGCTTTCAGCACAAAAAAGGTGAGGTTATGGATATAATTAGTTTGATTGTGGTGATCATGTTACAATGTATACATATATCAAAACATGTACACCTTAGATATATATAATTTTTATTTGTAATTGTACCTTAATAATGCTGGGAAAAATTTTAAAAATATAAGGGATGACTTTTTTCTCAAAATAAAGAGTAATATACATAACTCACTCCAAATGATTAGTTTTGTTAAATTCAATTTTCTTATGACAAGAATTCCTTAGAATGAATACAATAACTCAAACTATGGCAATTAGGTCATAAATGGAAATATATAGACTATTATATAAATTTTACTGAGCTCTTACTGTATGCCAGACACTATTCAAAGTGCTTGTTTTTTACATGTATGACCATATTTAATCCTCACAGAAAAGCTAATTAAGTAGATGTTTTTCTATTGTCATTTTACGCATGAAGAAACTGAAGCTGGAGAGGGATGGGGAATAAACAACTTGCCCAAAATCACATAGCAAGAATAGTCAAACTAAGGTACTCAGAATCCATAGCTTAGCATCTCACAATAGTATGCCACCTCTCCTATGAATCTGAGTTCAATTGAGGGATTGCATTATTTGTATGTAGTGTTATATTCTATTGGATCACAAAATGGAGACATTTTAGATGTACATGTTAAAAAGATTTACATGTAAAATAGATGTGCATGTTAAAAAGCAAAAACCTTAACTTGTGATGAACCAGAGATAGCCTAGGATACAGTATAATTTGAGTGGTTAAGAATGAGGACTCCGGAATAGGAGTGCCTAAATTCAAATCCTAACTCAGGCAATAGCTATTTGTATAATTTGGGGAAAGTTACTTAACCTCCCTTAGATTCATTTCATCAAATGTCAAATGGTGACCATATTAATCCCTACCTCATAATGTTGCAAACATTAAATGAGATAATAAATGGAAGAGCTTAGAATAGTACTTGGGATACAGGAAGCAATTAATTAATGTTAACTGTTATTGCTATGTTTATTACCAAACAGAACACAGAACAAAATAAAACAGAGATTTAGGCTCCATTCTTTCCAAAGGAAAACACCTATTCAATTAAGGTAGAAGTAAGGCTAAAGCAGAGAGACAATGAAAGGAAGTAACATGTGCTGATAACATACAATATGCCAAATGTTCTTTTATGTACTTTGCATACATAATTTTATTTGACTCTCACAGCAGACTGAGTAAATAGTGTTCCTACTTAACAAATGAGGAAACTTTAATTGAGGAATTTATCCAAGGTTTAAAAGCTGGCAAGTAACATAGTTAGCACAGCTATCAGGTACCAGCAGGTATTCAAATGAAGGTACATATGATTCTCTTTTCCCAAGAGAGATTTCTGAGTTTAGAGACCAAAGGAAAGGTGGAATTGCCCCTAAACTGTGAAGTCATGGCATGGACTTTAGTTAAGCATAGGTGATTCTTTTATTCCATCTGTGCATATGTATCCAGTGCTTGCCTCATGCAAGCTTCTGTGCAAGCTATACAGTTACCAGGCAGGGTTGTAAAAGTTGTGCCCTGCAAAATGTACCCAGCTAAGGGCTAAAGGGGAGCTGAAATATAGCCCATTATCCACTCACCAAATCTTGAACCTAAGGGCATGCATTTACCACAAAAGAGACACTTTCCACCATTTTATACAAAAGTGAAATGTGGGCAAATAGAGGCTCTGAAAATATGGATATGAATGTGACCCAATCCCTGCAATCTACTAAAAAGTCAGATGGTGCCTAAACGATCAGATAGAAAGGACCTTAATTTTTGAGTATCTAAAATAGTTGAGTAAATGTGCTCTACCTGACCTAGAGAGTAGAAAAGCAGGGTCAAATTAAGTAAAATCCTGAAGATGAGGCAAGAGGTAAGCTACACCTAAAAGAGTTTTAGATGCAGTAAGTGAGTTGTGACCTTGAAATTTAGCTAACTGTAGCTCAAGATTGTTCACTCTATGAGATTAATTTCTTGCACTCTTAACCATTACTGCTGATTTAGTACAGACACACCGAGGAGATATGGCAGGCTTGATTCCAGACCATCACAATAAAGTGAATACCACAATACAGCAACTCACATGTATTTTTTGGTTTCCAAGTTCATATAAAAGTTATGTTTACACTATACTGTAATCTATTAAGTGTGCAATATCATTATAGTTTTTTAAAGATTTACACAACTTAATTAAAAATACTTTTTGGCTAAAAAATGCTAACAATCATCTGAGCCCTCAGCTAGTCATAACCGTTTTGACGGTGGAGGATCTTATCTTGATATTGACGGCTGCTGAGTGATGAAGTTGGTGGTTGCTGAAAGTTGCAGAGGCTGTGGCAATTTCTTAAAATAAGACAACAATGAAGCGGGTTGCATGGATTGACTCTTCCTTTCACAAAATGTTTCTCTGTAACATGTAATGCTATTTGATAGTATTATATTTACCCATAGTAGAACTTTTTTCGATATTAGAGTCAGTCCTTTCAAACCCTGCCACTGCCTTATCAAGTAGGTTTATGAAATATTCTAAATCCTTTTATGTCATTTCAACAATGTTCACAGCATTTTCACCAAGAGTAGTTTCCATCTCAACAAACTGCTTAGCTTATCTATCAGAAGCAACTTCTCATCTGTTCAAGTTTTGTTCTGAAATTACAGCAATTCAGTCATGTCTTCAGCCTCCACTTCTAATTCTAGTTCTCTTGCTATTTCCACTCACATCCTCAGTTACTTCTTCAACTGAAGACTTGAACTCCTCTCAAATTCACCCATGATGAATCGACTTCTTCCAAACTCCTGTTAATGTTATTTGACCTCCTCCCATAAATTCCAAATATTCTTAATAGCATCTAGAATAGTGAATCCTTTCTAAAAGGTTTTAATATACTTTGCTCATATCCATGAGAAAAATCACTATCTATGGCAGCTATTGCTTTACACAATGTATTTCTTAAGTAATAATAGATGAAAGTCAAAACTATTCCTTGATCTATGGGCTACAGAATGGATATTGTATTTGCAGGCATGAAAACAACATTACTCTCCTTATGCATCTGCATCAGAACCCTTGAGTGACCAGGTGCATTGTCAATGAGCAATACTATTTTGAAAAAGTCTTTTTTTTTTTCTGAGTGGTAGCTCTTAATAGTGGGCTTCAAATATTCAGTAAACCATGCCGTAACTAGTGTCCTGTCATCCAGGCTTTGTTGTTCCATTTATAAAGCACAGGCAGAGTAGATTGAGAATAATTTTTAAGGGCCTTAGGATTTTTGGAATGGTAAATGGGCATTGGCTTTAAGTTAAAGTCACCAGCTGCTTTACATTCTAACAAAGAGTCAGCCTATCCTTTGAAGCTGTGAAGCCAGGCATTGACTTCTCCTCTCTAGCTATGAAATACCTAGATGGCATCTCCTTCCACTAGAATGGCATTTCATCTACATTGAGAATCTGTTGTTTAGTGTAGCCATCTTTATCAATTATCTTAGCTACATCTTCTGGATAATTTGCATCAACTTTTCCGTTAGCATTTTCAGCTTCACCTTGCACTTTTCTGTTATAGAAACAGCTCTTTTACTTAAACCTCATGAACCAACCTCTGCTAGCTTTAAACTTTTCTTTGTAGCTTCCTCACCTCTCTCAACGTTCATAGAATTGAAGAAAGTTAGGTCCTTGCTTCGGATTAGGCTTTGGCTTAATGGAATGCTGTGGCTGCTTTGATTTTCTATTTAGACCACTTAAACTTACTCCATATTAAGCGATAAGTTTGTTTTGCTTTCTTGCCATTTATGTGTTCACTGGAGTAGCATTTTTAATTTTTTTAAGAACTTCTGCTTGACATTCACAACTAGGCAAACTGTTTGGCTCGAGAGGCCTAGCTTTTGGCCTATCTTGGTTTTTGACATACTTTGTCACTAAATTTAATCATTTCTAGCTTTGGATTTAAGGCGAGAGATGTGTAACTCTTCCTTTCACTTGAACACTTAGAAGCCATCATAGAGTTATTAACTCACCTAATTTCAATATTGTCTATTCTCAGGGAATAGGAAGTCCCAAGGAGAAGGAGAGAGACAGAACAGCCACTGAGTGCAGCAGTCAGAACACACATTTATTAACTTCACAGTCTTATATGGGTAAAGTTCATGGTGGCCCCAAACAACTACACTAGTAACATCAAAGATAACTGATCACAGATTATAATATATAGTCATAATAAAAAGTTTGAAATATTTCAAGAATTACCAAAAGATGACATAGAGACACGAAGTGAGCATATGTTGTTGGAAAAATGACACCGATAGACTTGTTTGATGCAAGGTTGGCACAGACTTCAATTTTCTTTTAAAAATGCAATTATTCGGAAAGTAAAATAAAGCAAATCACAATAAAATGAAGTATTCTTGTATTTGTCATGTGAAATGGCAGAAATCTATGGCATATGGTTGTTTACAAGACTTTATAACCTGAAGATGAGACTTGGGTCTTGTTAAGCCCTTGGGTGGCAGAAGCAAAGTGATTCAGGGTGACCTCTGATGTTTCGCCACAACTTATTTTTCTTACTCTTTACTGAGTAGTTTAGAACACTGTTTTGTTCATCTTTAATTTTACAATTCAATTGCCTAATGAAATTATATAAATATAAGGCCAACTGTAACATTATATTTTTTCATCTCATGGAACATTGGCACATAACTCTAATGAGGAGTGTTTCTCATAAAACAACCAAGGACTTCATTTTATGTTTTAGAAAAAACATTTTATCAGAAGCAAGTGCTTTAATTCTGGACTTTTAATGATCAATAGCAATGTCACTTCAGTTGTAAAATATCCTCTTATTATCTGAGAGCCTTTCAAGTTGTGTAAGAGGATATCATCAATAAATCTATTAATAGGGAAGAAAACATATTTTTTCTTTGACATCTTTAATATATAATGTCATAGTAACAAGAAATTATTTCCTAATTTTTATTTCAATGTAGTAGTTTCATTTACACAAAGGCATTTCTCAGCTGTTTCTATAGGATATTCAAATTAGTTAGAAGTCATAGGAGGGTGGGAGAAGGTACGGAACAGAGATTCAGGTACAAAAGGAAAAATGTCCATGCTAGTTTTGAGTGGTATGCAATGGAAACTCACGCTAGCATAAACAGGGCAGGGCAGGGGGCAGTTATTATAACAATGCACTTCTTTCTTTGGATCCTGAAGAGTAGAAATACAATTAGTACTCATGAGGTACTGGAAGCATAAACTGAAGAGCCGGTTGAAAGGTACTCATCCTATGTGTTTGTCTCTCTCTTTTCTTGTGGCTTCATGGTCTTTCATCTTTGCTTGTGTTTATTTTATTTTTTCATATTTCTCTTTCTACGGATGGGCTCTCACTGCTTGTCTCTGCCTATAACTCTCAAGTCTTCTTTATAGTCCTCAAGGAGATTAAATTCATTTAAACCAAATAGATTTGCTACTAAACTACAATGGCAGATAAAAGACCTGAAATAGTAGAAAGAAAAGTATGATCCTTGCTATCTAGACCCAGAGTGACCTCTGTGGGGACCAGATGTATATGTCCCTCCTCCTCCAATTTCCCCCATTTCAGAGGCATAAATTGAATTCTTACCTATATTATAATTTTATTTTGTTTTATTTTGAGACAGGATTTCACTCTGTCACTGAGACTGGAGTTCAATGGCATCATCATAGCTTGCTGTAGGCTTTAACTAGTCTCAAGTGATCCTCCTGCCAGAGCTTCCAAGGTAGCTGGGACTACAGGTTCATGCCACCATGTCTAACTATTTTTTTACTTTCTATAGAGATGGTATCTCGCTATATTTCTTAGGCTGGTCTTGAATTCCTGGCCTCAAGTGATCCTCCCACCTCTGCCTTTCAAAGTGCTGGGATTATGGACATGAGCCACCATGCCTGGTCACCTATACTATTTTAATAAAGGCTTTTATCTGTTTCTAAATAGATTATGATGTGATCAAGAGGTGAGTGTTTGAGTGTTTCAGTGACTTAAGTAACCAATTCAATTGGAAATTTAAAAAAAAGATATAAGGGAATAACCAATTCAATTGGAAATTAAAGAAAAGATATAAGGGTTTTCATAGTAAAATAAAAATAATGTCCTATTAAAAGAGATGAAAAATCACTGTTTTGTAATATTACCGATTAGACCAGTGTTCTGAAAATTGAATATTACCTAGAGGAATGGTTAAAACACTGATTGCTGAGCCCTACACCAAGTTTTTGGTTTAGTAGGTAAAAGGTGGGTCATGATAATTTTGATTTCCAACAAATTTCCTGAAGCCCACACATTAAAAACTACTGTTTAGCACACCTGTAATTAATAGGTTTGGCTGAGTACAAATCGACTTTTAGGTTTATCTCATAATTAGTCAAAGATATTCTTCTGTGCTGGAATCATGCAGGCTGGTACTAATGCAGGAAGACAGAAGGCAGGAAGGAAAAGGAAAGTACTCAGAGTTTGGCTGTTTTTTTATAATTCTGATTTATAATCCATTAAATAGCTGCCAACTTTATGCTATATCATGGTTCTTTTGTGAATCTATTATTATGTATACCTATTGCTGAAAAGAGGGAAATGAAAACAAAAAAAAGCAAACAAACAAAACCTGGCTTGACAAGGTATGAGTAGATTGCTATGTACCACATAGCAATGTACCGCATAAGGGTATTAAAATGAAAAAAAGAACACACAGGTACAAGATAAAAAGGTAAAATGTTTATAGTCTCATAAGTACTGTTTTATATTTATGTGCATTTTTATTAATTTTTTTCTTTGTTTTAACAAATTTAGGGGGTATAAGTGGTTTTTTTGTTACATGGATAAATTGTATAAGGTTGAAGTCAGGGCTTTTAGTGTACCCATCACCTGAATAGAGTACATTGTACCTGACAGGTACTTTTTCATCCTTCATACCCTTCCCATCTTCCCTATTTCTGAGTCTCCCAAATCCATTATACCACTCTGTAGGCTCATATATACCCGTTGTTTAGCACCCACTTATAAGTGAGAATATATAGTATTTATTTTTCCATTCCTGAGATGCTTCATTTAGGATGATGGCATCCAGTTCCACCCAAGTTGCAGCAAAAGACATTGTTTCATTCTTTTTTATGGCTGATTAGTATTTCCTAGGGTCTGTAGTATTTCATAGGGTCTCTCTCTATATATATACTCATACACACACACACATATTTGTGTATATACACACATACATTACATATCATATTGATTCTTGGCTTGGCCATCATTAGTGTATAGAAATGCTACTGATTTGCTTACATTAATTTTGTAACCTGAGAATTTACTGAATTTATTTATCAATTCTAGGATTCTTTTCATGGAGCCTTTAGGGTTTTCTCAATATATGATCATATCATCAACAAACAGGGATAATTTTACCTTCCCTTTTCTGATTTGGATGTCCTTTATTTCTTTCTCTTGCCTGATTGCTTTGACTAGGACTTCCAGTCCTATGTTGAATAGAAGTGGTGAAAGTGGGCATCCTTGTCTTGTTAGAGTTGTGAGGGGAATTGCTTTTAATTTTATTACAATCAGTATAATATTGGCTGTGGGTTTGTCATACATGGCTTTCATTAGCTTGTGATACTTTCCTTCTATGCCTAGTTTGTTAAGGATTTTTATCACGAAGGGGAGCTGTAATTTATTGAATGCTTTTTCTGCATCTGTTGAGGTGATCCTATGGTCTTTGTTTTTAATTCTGTTTATTTGGTGAATTACATTTTGATTTGCTTATGTTGAACCATCCTTGTATCCCTGGGATAAAACCCACTTGATCATGGTGAATTATTTTTTGATGTGCTATTGGATTTGGTTTGCTAGTATTTCGTTAATTATTTTTGCATCTATGTTCATGAAGGATATTAGGCTGTAGTTTTCTTTTATTGTTGTGTCCTTTCTTGGTGTGGGTATCAGGGTGATGCTGGCTTTGTAGAATGAGTTAAGGAATTGTCTAAAAGATGTATCCATGTTGGAAAAAAAAGAATGAATTGGGGAGAATTCCCTCTTCCTTGATGTTATGGAACAATTTAAGGAGGATAGATACCAGTTCTTCCTTGTAAATATGATAGAATTCAGCTATGAATTCATCGGGTCCTGGGCTTTTTTGCTGGTGGTGGTGGTGGCAGATTTTTTATTACTGATTTAATTTCACTACTCATTATTGGTCTGTTCCAGATTTCCATTTCTTCTTGATTCAAGCTTGGGAGGTCGTTTGTTTCTAAAAATTTTTCCAATTTCTCTAGATTTTCTGATTTATGTATATGTAGATTTCCATACTTGTCTCAGATGATTTTTTGTATTTCTGTGGTATCAGTTGTAATGTCTCCTTTTTCATTTCTGATTGAGCTTTTTTGAAGCCTCTCTCTTCTTTTTGGTTAATCTAGCTAGCAGTCTATCAGTTTGGTTTATCTTTTCAAGAACAAACTTTTTGATTCATTGATCCTTTGTATTTTTTTTGTTTCAATTGCATTTGGTTCTGTTTTCATCTTTGTTATTTCTTTTCTTCTGCTACCTTTGAGTTTAGTTTGTTCTTGTTCCCTGAGGTGTGCCATTACTTTGTTAATTTGTGATCTTTCTGTCTTTTTGATGTAGGCATTAAGCGCTATAAACTTCCATCTCAGCACTGCTTTTTCTGTATCCAAGAGATTTTTATAGCTTTTGTCATGTCATTCAATTCAACATTGTTTTTTATTTTCGTCTTGACTTTGTTGTTGACAAAAAGATCATTCAGCAGCACGTTGTTTAATTTCCATGTATTTGTTTAGTTTTAGGAGTTCCTCTTAGAATGGATTTCTCGTTTTGTTCCACTGTGGTCTGAGAAGATGCATAGTATTATTTGTATTTTTCATAATTTGCTAAGACTTATTTTGTGGCCTAACATATGGTCTATTTTGGAAAATGTTCCACGTGGTGATCAGAAAACTGTATATTCTGCAGTTTAGGGTAGAATGTTCTGTAAATGTCTGTTAAGTTCATTTGTTCCAGAGTCCCGTTTAAGTGTTGTGTTTGTTGATTTTCTGCCTTGATGATCTAATTCTGTTAATGGAGGGTTGAAGTCTCCCACTATTTCTATGTTGCTTTTTATTTCATTATATCCTCTTGTTGAATTGATCCCTCTATCATACATCGATGACTATCTTTGTCTTTTTTTTTTTTCACCGTTGTTGATTTAAAGTCTGTTTTATCTGATATAAGAATAACCACTCCTGCTCGCCTTTGGTTTCCATTTGTGTGGAATATTTTTTTCTACCCTTTTATCTTGAGTCTGCGAAACTCTTTACAAGTCTAATGGGTTTTTATTGGAACACTAGATATTTTTTGTTTTTTTTTAAATCCGTTCAGTAAATGTATATCTTTTAAGTGAGGCATTTAAACTGGTTATATGTAATGTTAATATTGATAAGTAAAATACTGTTCCAGTCATCGTGTTGACAGTGCCTCATTGATCTGTATTCTCCCTTGTTTTGCTGATTTAAAGGAACTGTGCATTTTTACCTGAGTGAGAATCAGCCATTCTTTTTGGTATTAGAACACCTTTAAGAATTTCTTGTAAGGTAGGTCTAGTGTTGACAAATCGCCTTAGTGTTTGCTTGTGTGGGAAAGATTTTATTACTCTTTCATTTACGAAACTTAGTTTTGCATCACACAAAATTTTTGGCTGCCAGTTATTCTGTTTAAGAAGACTAAAGATGAGACCCCATTCCCTTCTAGCTTATGAGGTTTCTGCTGACAATTCTGCTGTTAGTCTGACAGGTTTTCCTTTGTAAGTTACTTGATGCTTTTATCTCATAGTTTGTAAGATTTTCTCCTTCACTTTGACTTTGGTCATACTGATGATTATATGTCTTGGTGATGTCCCATTTGCAAACTTATTTGATAGAATAAAGGAGGAAATCTTCCTTGGTCTTGCCAGATATTTAGACATCCAGATACAGAAAATTCATCAAACTCTTGGAAGATTAATTGCAAATAAGGCACTATTTTAATAAGACATTAAAAATTAGTTTACTATTGTTTCAGGAGATTTATCATGAGAAATAATAAATGTTTGAAATAACAAGAAGAGAAATTCTACCAAAAATGTTTTCAAGCCATCCTAACAATTGTGTTCAGTGAAAACATCAGTTTTGAACATTCTCTTCTACCTACAGTAAGTACTGGTTTCATATGTGTTAATATGGTCAAGGTCATAAAAGCTATATCTGTGAATACATGACATCATTCATTTTTCCAAATCCATGGAACTTTATAGCAGAAAGAGTTAACTTAATGTATGTAAATTTAATGTAAATCCAATAGGAGGTTAGGAAAGCCCAGGATGAAATGCAGACTATGACAACAGAATTTAACTGTATTTTAAATGTATACAACAAATTCACTGAATTGGTGGCATAGGAGGGCAGAAGATGCTAATATAAGTCATTTTGGAAATCAGTGGAGACTGTAAGACTAAATACAAAAGGAACTTTATATAAGCACTGTATACTATTGATAAAATTTTCTCCTGTGGGGATACAGGTTAACAATTATGGAATATTTATATGTGTACACTGGAACTGAACAATTAAGTGATGGAAAATGATGGTAGGCAAGTTTCTTGCTATTGGACTAAGAAGTTACAGACAAGCAATGGGAAAAGGTTAGAATGATCCTTGTGGTAATGGATTAGAGTTGGAAATATTAATTTGAACTCATGTTTAGTGTAATACATATATATTATCATGATATTTCAAGATAATATACATTAATATATTAATATAATATAGAAGGTCTAGAGGGAATGACACCCTACTATCAATGAGCATACCCGGTACCCAGATCCTGAATTTTAATATAATTTTCAATAAAAGAAATCAAAATTCCTTACAGAAATGGCTGATTCTAGAAATGGAGCAGGTAATATACACTACGGGTCCCCAACCTATGGTGAGTTGTATAATCATTTCATTATATATTACAATGTAATAATAATAGAAATAAAGCACAGAATAAATGTAATATACTTAAATCATCCTGAAACCAACCCCTCTTCCTGGTCCGTGGAAAAATTGCCTTCTATGAAAACGGTCCCTAGTGCCAAAAAAGTTGTGGACTGCTGAATTATATGAGATAAACCTGGAACATCATGTAGTATCACAAATTAAGAAAATGCTCAAAAAAATAAGACCCTTCAGAAGCCAACTGAAAGAACTCCCAATGGCTAAAGCTGGAATAATTTTAGTAACAAAATGAATAAAATAATGCCAAATTATAGCTTAAAATATAAAATAAGCATAAGTCCATACTAATATAAATAAACAATAAAAAATTAATGGGAGAGTAGAGACAAGTACTTCATGAAAAAGAATTCTAAATAATTTATGTAGACACTCTGTCCTCAAGGTGGTATAACTCTCAGTCCTTAAGTGTGGGGTACACAGCGTATGGACAGAGGAAAAATATTAAATGTACAGTGGAGACAACTACATAAGCCAGGTAACCGAGGTTGACATCATTAGTGACAAGCCATGTAGGTAACATGTACTTTTGATATGATGCTATAAGAATGGCTCTTTATATCTATGGTCTTCCTCTCTCAAAACTCCAGTCTAATCATAAGAAAAACACAAGAAAAATCTCAAGTAAGGGGCATTCTACAAAATACCTAATCAGTACTCCTTGTTTTTGTTTTTTTGAAACAGGGTCTTACTGTGTTGCCCTGGTAGAGTGCAGGACCATCATCATAGCTCATTGCAACTTCAAACTCCTGGGCTCAAGTAATCCTCCTGCCTTGGCCCCCCAAAATGTTAGGATTGCAGGCATGAGCCACTGTGCCCAGCCAGTATTCTTTGTTTTTAAGGCCATTAAAAACAAAGAAAGTTTCAGAAACTGTCACAGCCTAGAAGAGCCTAAAGAGACATGACAACAAAATGTAATGTGATATCCTGGATGGGATCCTAGAACAAGAAAAGGAAATTAGGTAAAAACTAAGGAAATCTGAATAACATATGGACTTTATTTAGTAATAATACACCAATATTGGTTCATTAACTATGATAAATGTACCATCCTAACGCAAGATGTTAATTATAGGGAGAACTGGATATGGTGTGTACAGACAGTTTCTATAGTATTGTAAATTTTCTGTAAGTTTAAAACTATTTCTAAATTAAAAGTAAATTTTTAAAAATTCTGAATTCCGAGTTTCAAATATGTCCATCCTTCGGGTGGTGCGCACATAGCAATTTTTTTTATCTATTCATCCATCAATGGACACCTAAGCTGATTCCATACTTGTCTGTTGGGTATAGTACTGTAATAAACATGGGAGTGCATCTGTATGTCTCCAACATACTGATTTCATTTCTTTTGGATAAATACCTAGTAGTGGGGTTGCT
>CAUYSK010105766.1:0-27534 GCA_963575035.1 Avahi laniger
TAGTCCCAGCTACTCGGGAGGCTGAGACAGAAGGATTGCTTGAGCCCAGGAGTTTGAGGTTACTGTGAGCTAGGCTGACGCCACGGCACTCACTCTAGCCCAGGCAAAAGAGTGAGACTCTGTCTCAAAAAAAAAAAAAAAGCCCTTGGGGGGATTTTTTTATCTACATATTTTTGTTTCTGGGTTTCAGATGCTTTGATGCCAAGGCCAAGATATATAGGAGAAAAACAAACCAAATCAGGGAGCTCACTGCATAGTTCCTTTAATTTAGAGGTACCTCGCCAGTCCTCCTTTTTTCTCTGTCTTTCACAGTCCTCTAACGTGTATCTACATATTTAGCTCTATATATTTTGTCCAGTGCATTTAATTGTAGTTAGTGGCATAAGACGGGTGGAATGGGCTTACTCCATTTTGTCTAGAAGCCTTGGCTCCTTCCTGGTGGCAATGTCACATCAAACTTTTTAAAAGCGTGAGTGGGTTCTAATCTAACCATCTTCATATTCATAATTAATTTTTAATTAATTGCCATAAGTAGAAATGACCTATAATTACAAACACTTACTAAAATAAGTAAACTGTAAATATGATGCTAAAAGTTCTGTTAATTTAGGGTTGTAATTTAAATATATCTCTACAGAGTTATGCTTCTGGGGTTCTTAATGCAATATTTTGGCCACACAGATATAGAAAGTAGCAACTTTTCTTTTTTTGGAATTAGAAGCCCGAAAAGTTATTTTGAGGAATTATCCTCAAAGGACTATTGAAGGATCTCATGCTCCACTGCGTAAGGGGTGGTGAAGCTAAGTCAGTTGTTCCTTCTCTCCCAGGATTTGAATCGTGAGCAGAGTAACATAACCCAGACGGAATCGATTTGGAATTCATCCATTCTGGCAGCTGCAGAGCCCTGTGGATCACTTTTGTTTCAGCTTGGACTTCCCTAAAAGAGTAGAACTTGGCCCAGGGGCTTGTGGGTAGGAAGTGTGTTTTGGGAAGGGGCTGTAAGCAATAGGAGCACAGGACTGGGAAGGATAAACAGGGAAGGAAGAAAAGGCTATCTAGAGCTGCATTATCAAGCTGGTCCTTGCTGTAAGCAACTGGGGTTTAATCTTGCTAGGGATCATATGAGGAACCATGTTGAAAGCAGCTAAAAATTATCCATCTGGGGGGCAGAAGAGGACAATATTTTTCCAACAGCTCACATCCCTTTGATTGTCACTTGCCTCGCTACCTGCGTCACATCTTCAGATTTTTGTGTGAAGAATGGCTGAGCGGGTGCCTGCAGGCACCCCGTGAGGCAGCGAAGGTCCTGTGCAGAAGGCGCTGTCGCATTGTACCGTGTGGTTGCTTTCTGAAGCAATGGCTGGAATACAAAGCTGACCCAAGAAGATGTGAGGTGAGGCCATGCAGTCTCCAGTACACACTTCTATTAGTTCTCCTTTTCAAAGCCCCAGAGATGCCTTGGTATCTTCCTCACCTTAATCCAGTGAGCAATCTCCAAATCAACTTATAATAAATGTTTTTGCTTATGTCAGCTAGAATGAGTTTCTATAGATTGCAACCAAAGAACCTTAACTGACACATCCATTAATCTGGTTTCTTTCACTGGAAGATAGTTTAATCTGTGGTAAAGGCTATCACCTTAGTTGGATCTTGGCATATCTATCAAAATACTTAAGCTATCCTTCAAGGACCTTATGGATGTTGTTAAAATCGAATCTTCTGGCCCCAGATGCTGAAGATTCCCACTTAGCTTCTGATGCCTCACAGTCAGGCCTGTCTCACTTATTTACACAGTATTTAATGACATGCAATTCTTCAGGTTTGAGTAGATGTAAACAGGCAGCAAATTGAAAATACAACTTAGAGATACAGGTGGATGTTATCACATAAATAGTATTTGGCTTTATGAAATTACAATTATGACACTCCTGAGTGATCTCCGACCCCACTGTATTATAATGTGACAGATGTATATTGCTGTGATTTCTCTGGTGATACTTGCCATTGCTTCCTTGTCATCTTTAATAACAAAGCAACTGGACAAATTAAATTGAAATGATGTGTTCTCTGTGAATGCCATAGTCAAAGCACACTGTCATAGTAACAGGCTAAAGCTTTTCCACTCGGAGGTTATTATGCACAACAGGAGGGTACAGCTAGCGGCCACCTCACACCTCATTGTATCGATGACACGGTACATGTATTTCTATCTAGGAATTGATGGAGGAGGCTTTTATGATTACTTTCATCAAAATTTTAAAATGCTAATTATACTGAATACAATATATTAAAAATGTGCCCATATCACAAATGTACTTGAAATTTCACAAAATAATCACACCAGCACAACTGGCACCCAGATCAAGACACAGGCCATTTTCAATACTGCAGAAACTGCCTCATACCTCTGTTACAGCACAGTCCCACAGCTTGGGTAACCATTATCCTGATTTTTTTACCACCACAGATTACCTTTGCCTGATTTTTAAATTAACTTTTTAATATATTGCATTTAATTATTTTTATTGAGGTATAATTTACATTTAGTGAAATGTAAATATGAAATATTTTAAAAAGATGTGATTGCAGTCATATACAAACTCTTTCAGAAAATAGTGCCCAAGTAAAGCTTTCATGATTCTTTTTATTGTTTTATGTTTTTGAGGTCAGCATAACAATGATACCAAAACCTTTCAAAGAGATAGACAATAAAATTTCAGACCAATATCCCTTAGGAATACACAGAAAAAATTTCCTAACAAAAATATTAGTGAATCAAATCCAGTAACATATTAAAAGCATAACACAACATGACCAATGAGTTTCTCCCAGGAATGTGAGCTTGATTTGCACTTTCAAAATCAATCAATGTAGTTCATATCATTAATAGAATAAGATACAAAATCTATGTAATCTTCTCATTAGATGCAAAAAAAACATTTGACAAAAATTTAATTCCATTTCATGATAACACCTCTCAAAAAATAAGAATAGAAGGGAATTTCCTTAATCCTATAAAAGGCATCTATAAAAAATCTATGGCTAACATCATACTTAATATTGAAACATTAATTCATTTCTCTTAAATTTTGTTGGAAAACAAGCAAAAATATTTGTTCTCACTATTTTTATTCAACTTTTACTAGAATGCCAGACCAGTAAGACAAAAAAGCATTAAAGGAATAAAGATCAGAAATGAAAAAGTAAAACTGTAACAATTTGCCAATGACATGATTGTGGTTATAGAGCATTCTGTGGTATTTATAAGAAAAATGATTAAAACAAAAAACGTGTATTTAGAAAGGTTGAAGATACAATATTATCATAGGAATCAATTGTATTTCTATACACTTTCAACAAAGCATTTGAAAACTAGGTAAAAAATCAATACTATTTATAGTATTTTTAGTGTAGTATAGTATTTTTATAGTATAAAAATTAATACTATTTATAGTGTTCTTGTTAATTTTTTATTTAAAAATATCAAATCCTAAGGAGTAGATCTAATGAAAGATAGTCTAGACCTCTGCATGGGAAACTACAAAACTCAGCTGAGAGAAATTGCAGAAGTTCTAAATAAATGTATATATGCTATGCTCACGGACTGGGAGTCATATTGATAAGTTGTCCATTCTACCCAAACGGATCTAAAGATCCAACCAATTTCTATTAAAATCCCAGTAGGCTATTTTGAAAAAATAAGATAATTATAAAATATATATGGAAATGCAAACAACCTAGAACAGCCCAAACAAAAAAGAACAAAGTTGGAGGGCTTACAGTACTTTGTTTCAAGACTTGCTATAAATCCACAAGAGATAAGACAGTGTAGCATTAGTGAGTGTGAAGACTAATAGATAAATAGAATAGGATTGAGAATCCAGAAAAATTTATGTATGTGTATACACATATTCCTGTTTTTGTGTATATATATTTATACACACATTTCTATATGAATGAGAATAGATTAATAGATCAATGAAACAGAAAACAAGTCCAGAAATAAAATGGTATATGTATGTGTGCATAGCCAATTGGTTTTTGATCAAGGTGAAAGTTAATTTAACTGAGAAGAAAAATTATTTTTTAAAAAAATTACTGAAACATCTGAACATCAATGATAAAAAGAAACCTTAACTCTATCTCAATTCTTATATAAAAATTAATTTGTGATGGATAATTTACTCAAAAGTAAAAACAGAACTATAAAGCTTATGCTAGAAAATAATAAAGTACGTCTTAGTGACTTTGGCAAATTGAAGTCAAAGATTTTTTCAGTGATATCTAAAAAGTAAATACTTTTAACAAAATCATTGATAAAATGGATTCACAGAAAGACACTATTAAGAAAATAAATATAAGATATAAAACAAATACAAAAGCCAAAAACTGGGAAAAATATTCATAACACATACATTTGACAAAAGTCATATAAAATGTGAGGAATACTTTAAACTCAATAATAACATGAACAACCCAAACTTTAAAAGTGAGAAAATTACTTGAACAGACACCTCACAAAAAGGTGACATTTAAATGGCCTTGAAACACATACTAAGGTGTTTATCATTATTTCTCATCAAGAAAATAAAAAATCAACACCATAATGAGATACCATTTCACATACAAATATTTGGTATACCCATATATGTATCTCTCTCTCTCTCAACACTAAATGTTCACAAAGATTCTCATACATTTCTTGTGGAAGATTAAAGCAATACAATTACTTTGGAGAAATACTTGGCAATTTTTTATAAAGTTAAACAGCTTTCTCCTGTGACTCAGCTATTCTACTCTTAGGTATTTTTCCAAGAGAAATAAAAATGTGTTCACAAAAAGTCTTGTGAAAGAACGTTTATAGCAGCCTTGTTCATAACAGGCAAAGACAGGATTCAACCCAAATGTTCACTGAAAGAAGCATGGTAAACAAATTGTGATATATTCACACATGGAAAACTACACAGCAGTAAAAGTAAGCAATGATGGATAAATGCAACGATGTGTTTGAATCTTAAAAACACTATGTTATGTAAACAAAACAAAAGACAAAAAGAGTACATACTATGTGATTCTGTTTATACGAAGTCCAATAAGAGAAAAAAACTAATCTATGGGAAAGAAATCAAAAAGTGGTTGCCTTGGATTGGGGCAGCTACTTGACAGGAAAGGGGCCATAGGAAATTTCTGGGTGATAGGTGTGGTCCATGTCTTGTGTGTATGGGGAGGGGCGGTCTCATAGGAGAGTGACATAATTATCAAAACTTACTTAATCGAATGCCTAAACTCTGGGTACCTTATGGTATGTTAACAATTCAGAGAAGCCCCACCTATGTTTTGGATTTGTCTATTTGTCCCTTTTGTTCTGTCCATTTTCTCCTTTTCTGTTTTCGAGCTTTGTTGGTAGGTGTATACATATTTAGGATTTTTTTCTCCCCCAGATTATGCTGTCTTCCTTTAAAAGGTGCCGATTTGTTTTTTTCTTTTCTTCTTTTGGCAGACAATTAAATAATTAGTGAATCCTCTTGATCCTGTTGGGCTTGGTTTTAGGCTTATTTCACTTTTGTCCCCAATCCTTGGATGTGTCCTTCAGTGTAGGGCATAGTCCTAAATTGTAAGGTGTGGCGTTTTGGGATCTCAGTGAATGACAAATGTGCACAGTGACATTTCTGCACCCTGGCTGGGTGGAGCTCCAACATCTCTTTGCACTGCCCCACTCTGGGCTCTGCTTTCTGTTCTTTGCTTGAAGCTGTGCCTCCCTTAGGCATGATGGAGAATCTCAGTGTTCACACTCAGCCCAGCTCTCAGCCAGGGCCCTGACGCCAGCCCGCATATAGACTTCTGGGCCGTTGGAGTTGTGCTTCTTTCTGTTTTTCTCTCGCTAGCGGGTCTTATAAATTCAGTTGTCTCTGCAGACCCAGACTTGAATCTCTTTCTGCTCAGCTCAGCTTGTCCACCGCTCTGACCTTGGGCTCTACCTTCCGGTGCATAGTCAAGAAAGTGCTTTTAGGCAGAAAGCTATGAGAGAATTGAAGTCAATTTTCCCTTCTCTCAGCAGGCTGCCTGTTGTGTAATTCCTGAAAACAGGTGCCTCATATATTTTGCCCAGTTTTAGAGTTGTTTTTTCGGGAGGGTAAATTGATACCAGTTATTTAGTCATGGCTGGAAACAAGTTTCACTATCATTGGAATATAATTTTCAAAGTTCATTTATTCTAGAGAAATGTGATATAAGTCTTGGTGTTGTGGAGATATAAGATATTTATATACGATTTGTTTTATTGGGCAAAAAAATAAACCGTTTTCTTTAGGTGTTAAGGTAGTGACTATTATTAGCATGTAAATTTACTTTATCTCTTACACTGAGGAATTGAGATGGGGTATAAAGTAAATGAACATACAGTACTATCCATCTTTATATCTAAACTGAGACTTGAAATCAACAGTGCCAAAAGCAAGACCAAAACCAAAAAATAACAGTGTAATTCTATACGTGAGAAACAAAGGTAAATTTAAAAAATGATGCAATAATTACTACTCAAAATTCCAAAATATTATTTTAATTGATTCTTGTTTTAGAAAACTCGTTTGAAATTCTCACCCTCTGATTTTAGTAAAAAGGAATAGAATATCCCTTTATTTTATGTCTTTAAAAAATGTAATTGGCAATTTTGGTTCTTTTTATTCAGTTACTTCATCTGATCCCATGTCGTTGGGATCAGAATGATCAGAATTGACAGGAGACCTAATGCATAAAGTAAAAGACATGTGACCTCAAGAAGGAACATACCATTTTGGTTACTGTAACTGTGTAATGTAATTTGAAGTCAGGTAATGTGATGCCTCCAGATTTGTTTTTGTTGTTGTTCAGGATTGCTTTGGCTATTCTGGGTGTCTTGTGTTTCCATATAAATTTTATAATTATTTTCTATTTTTGTGAAGAATGTCATTGTTGTTTTGATAGGGATTGCATTGAATCCGTAGATTGCTTTGGGTAGTATGGACATTTTAACAATATTGATTCTTCCAGTCCATGAACATGAAATATCTTTCCATATCTTTGTGTCCTCTTTAATTTCTTTGATCAACATCTTATAGTTTTCATCATAGAGATCTTTTACTTCTTGGGTTAAGTTTATTTCTAGGTATTTTATTTTATTTGTAGCTATTGTAAATGAGATTACTTTCTTGATTTCTTTTTCAGACTATTCACTCTTGGCATATAGAAATGCTACTGATTTTTGTATGTCAATCTTGTATTCTGCAACTTTACTGTATTTGTTTATCAGATCTGATAGTTTTTTCATGGAATCTTTAGATTTTCTTAAATATAAGATCATATCATCTGCAAACAAGGATAACTTGACTTCTTCCTTTCCAGAGTGGATGCCCTTTATTTCTTTCTCCTGTCTAATTGCTCTGGCTGGGACTTCTAGCACCATGTTGAATAAAATTGGTGAAAGTGGGCATCATTGTCCTGTTCCAGATCTTACAGGAAAGGTTTTCAGTTTTTCCCTGTTCAGTAAAATACTAGCTGTGGAGTTGTCATATATGGCTTTTATCATGTTGAGGTATGTTCTTTATATACCCAGTTTGTTGAGAGTTTTTATCATGAAGGATGTTGAATTTTATTGAATGATTTTTTGGTATCTATTGAAATGATCGTATGGCTTTTGTTCTTCATTCTGCTGATATGTGCCACATTTATTGATTTGTGTATGTCGAACCATCCTGGCATCCCTGGGATAAATCCCACTTGATTGTGATGAATGATCTTTTTAATGAGTTGTTGAATTTGATTTGCCAGTATTTTGTTGAAGATTTTTGCATCTATGTTCACTAGAGATATTGGCCTGTAATTTTCTTTTTTTGTTGTATCTTTGTCTGGTTTTGATATTGGGGTGATACTGGCCTTATAGAATGAGTTTGAAAGTGTTACCTCCTCAGTTTTTTAAAATAGTTTGAATAGGATTGGTATTAGTTCTTTAAATGTTTGGTAGAATTCATAAGTGAAGCCATCAGGTTTAGGGTTTTTCTTTGATGATAGACTTTATATTACTGCTTCTATCTTGTTACTTGTTATTGGTCTATTCAGGTGTTGGATTCTTTCATAATTCAACCTTGTAGGTGGTGTACGTCTAGGAATTTGTCTATTTCTTTTAGGTCTTTCAATTTATTGGCATATAGTTGCTCATAATAGTTTCTAATGATCCTTTGAATTTCTGTGGTATCAGTTGTAATGTGTCCTTTTTCATCTCTAATTTTATTTATTTGTGTCTTCTTTCTTTTTTTCTTGGTCTGGCTAAAGGTTTGTCAATTTTGTATATCTTTTCAAACAAACTTTTCATTTCATTGATCTTTTGTAATTTTTTTTTTAAAAGTCTTTGTTAGGCTGAATTGGAGGCCTCGGCATTTCTAACAGTCTTGATTTTATTTATTTCTGCTTTGATCTTTATTATTTCTTTTACTAATTTTGCGTTTGATTTGCTCTTGTTTTTCTAGTTCCTTAAGATGCATCATTAGGTTGTTTATTTGAAGATTTTCTACTTTTTTGATGTAGGCATCTATTGGTATAAACTTCCCTCTTACTACGACTTTTGCTATAACCCTTAGGTTTTTGTATATTGTATTTCCATTTTCATTTGTTCAAAGAAATTTTTAAATTTCCTTCTTAACTTTTTCATTGACTTAGTGGTTGCTGATTTGATCATTACACACTGTATGCTGGTATCAAAGATCACATATACCCCATAAATATGGACAATTACTGTACATACTATTAGACAAGTATTCTATATATATAGTAATTAAAAATAAAAAATATTTTAAAAAGTACAGCATCCTTGACTATTATTTCAGGGCTAAACCTTACTTTGAAAAATCACTGGGAAATAAACAACAAATGAAATCTTGTCTCTTACATATATCTCAGAGATTTAATTCTAGTAAACTACTTGAATTCCTTGAAAAATATACCTTGCAAATGATGTACTTCAATATATTTTGACCTTTTTCTATTGTTTCCTTAAAGTTTTCTAACATTGAAGCATTTTCAAAGAATGACCAAGAAAATTAATTTCGCAATAATTTTAGTATTTTCCCTTGTGAATTTTGGTTTATTCGTGAAGATATAGGTTAAGGTGGAGGTCTGCTTGTTAAATTGCCAGATGAAGGTATAGTTCTCTTCCACAATTTTAGCAAATATTAAAATGGGTTAAATCCAAATGCTTAACTCATGAGTCTCTCTTTATAGAGGAGATGAATGGTAGAGAGTGGGGTGAAAAGTAGAGATGGGGAGATAGTGTTTTAAGGTGGGGGGCGGTTTTGAGTGAGGGGATATTTTGCTCCCAATGGGATGTTTGACAATGTCTGGAGACATTTTTGGTTGTTACAACTCGAAAGAGGGTACTACTGACATTTAGTGGGTAGAGGCACAGGGCAGCCTCCGCACAACAAAGAATTATTTGGTCTCAAATATTAGCAGTGCTGAGGCTGAGATATCTTGCTGTATTCTTACGAACTTGGGTTAAAACACAAGGTGTGCACCCTTGTTACTCGTATGTCCTGATCATATTATGAAAATGGGACTTATATTCACTTTCAGCGTTGTGAGAATTATCTATAAGGAATAGGAAGTTATAACACTGCTAGGACTGTAATAGACTTTTAATAATTGTTAACTCTTGTTATTGCTACTGTTGCTTTGAATTGTATTAATTTTATATTTATATAACAGACTCCTTAATGTTCAGTTTGTAATTATCTCAACTTTAGAGGGGAGAGAAAAATACGTGAAAAAGCTTGGGTTTGGGGAGTTTCCCATGGTATTTTTCCTTGGGGCATAAAAACAGACCCAAAGGTTATACTGACAATGTGTAGAATTATATATTTAATATATTTTGGCTTAATATGGACCTCAAATCACAGACAAGTTTGTGCTGCACAGTGAGACCTAATTAGATACATGTTTTGATTTCTAATATTACCAGGTAGGTCTTCAAAAGAAAACTGGTTAGTCAATAATTGGAGCCTTTTTCTATGGTGAGAAATAGGGCATTTAAAATCATGCAATTTATAATGGTGTATGTTTTAGAATACATAAAATATCTATTTTAAAGTGTCCTAGTGGGGAGCAAAAATGCTGCTTGGTACATAGTGCTTATTTGGAGCGAGATGGAACTCTGATCTCATGTATAAAGGACAACTGAAAATCATGGGGATTATGCCTTCAGTATAGTGACAGTCAATAAACATCAGATAAGCTTGCTTTTTTATTGCAGGGATTTCTTGTAGAAAATGGGCATTCAGTCTTAAAGCAGAGCTTTGCCATCTGCTAATTAATTGAGCCACCCAACAGGAGGCATTCATTCCTTCCTCAGTATTACAGAGCGCTTACTAGGTGTCAGGTCTTGTGCTAGAAGTTGGGAGTGTCATTGTAAGCAAAACAGGCTAGTAGGGGAGGCAGGCATCAGTCAGATGATCATATAAACACGTAATTTCACACTGTGAGAGTACAATGAAGAAAAATTAAACGATTTCAGCAGAACACAGCTCTGAACAACTTTAGCAATTCCTAAAGACAGTTTTGCACTATTTCTTTTATTTGTTCATCTATTTACTAATTTATTCATTTTCGTTCATTCATTCACTTGAGAAAACCTTTTAAAATGTACTCCAGTTATATTCCAGGCACTGTGCTAGCTGCTAGGGAAAAACTGTAAACAAAATACTCTTTGTGTCTTCATGGAATTTATCGTTTAGCTATTTGAGTGACCAACTGTTTTAAAGAAACAGATAAAACATTGACACTTCCCTTGCAAAATCACAAATAAGGGGAAAAAAGAAAACCAAATGAGTTTTCTGCAGATTGAATTAAATCACTCAGGTATTATTGGTGCTGCCCATTACATGGCGACTTTGGTGACAACACATGAACAAATCTGCCATTTATCTTCAGCATTTGCAGGGAGAAGGGAGAGACTCCACTGACATCATTAAGTAACCATCTTGATTATTGAAAAAGAAGAAGATACGGAGAAGAATGTTAGCAGAATCTCCTGATTGCATTAGATTAATAGTTTCCTAGCAGGAAGTCTTTGACTACAAGACTTACCTTTTGTTGTCCATTTCTAAAATGAATTCTATTAGTTTAAATGTTCACAAAACATATAATTTCCTACTTTTTCTCTAGTAAATAGATTGATTTTAAAATAGCAGGCCTCAAATTTAATAATATATTTTTGTAAATGATCATTTAGAATTATTTATTAAGGCTTAATTACTATGTCTTCTCTATAATGAATCCATTGCATACCTTGTGTTTCCAATAATCACATAAAATTTTAATGACTACAAAATAATAGTCTCATTAATTTTAAATTAAATGTACTTTTTCACTTTTGAAAATAAATTTAAAGTCTCACTATAAATAACTCAGGAAAGTGAATTCATTTTTATGCAAGCGAGACTATTACTTTAGATATTTGTAACTATAAATAATCTTTTTCTTCTCAAAGAATAAAAATAGCTGATAGAGTTTGAGTGTTTATTGTGTGTCATGCACTTTGCATGGCTTATTGAATTTAATCTTTATGCAATAGTAAGCAGCAGGCCTGGCATTATGTTCAACGTAAAGATGTGGAAAAAAGGTTCAGAGAGGTTAAATGATGAGCTCAAAATCTCTTGTCTTCTAAGAGTTGGTAACAGGATTTAAATCTGAGTGCCTGAAATCCCGTGGTCTTATCCACTCTTCTAGCTTCATTGTTTGATTTTGTTTCTGATTTATAACTAATTTACAGTTTATTAAGTGATTCCTCAAAGCTGGAAACTTTCTTGGTGAATACATTGTTGAGGAAGATTCCTCTTTGTAACAATAAGCAAAATGTTAGTAATGGAAGCTTGAACACCTTCGTCTTAAAGGTAGGAAAGTGTGGTTGCTGGAGCAGGTTTCTGCTGGCCCATAAGAGCCGTTGCTAAGAATGAACCAGCACACCACCGAGGGTAACTGTAGTCAACAAAGCGAAACATCCAAGATGCACGTGAGGGAGGTAGGTCCTAGATGTCTTCTTTATTGCTTCAAGTAATCTTAACACCTCTTTGATATTCACATGTGGATGAAAATTTAGCCCTTGAGAGATATTTAAAACCTCTTTGCACTTTTATATTCAGTCTAATAGAAAGCTGTAGGCACACGCCCTATCCGAAGCAAAACAAAATCCCCTTCATTTCTACAGAATTTTTTTACTTTCATATATTGATTTTCACATATTTCATCTTCATTTACATTTTACAGTAGATGTCTAAAAGAGTATCATTTAAGATAGCTAATATTGACCAGCACAAGCCAACATATTGTCTAAGTTTTAACAAAGTTGCTGGAAAAGAATTCTTTCTCTCTGTGTGTTTGTGTGTGTGTGTGTGTGTGCGTGTGTGTGTGTATATATATATATATATATAGAGTATGAATATATTATTAAATCAATTCTATAATGAGATCTCCCCAATGCTCATGAGCAAGATAGATAGTGTGTTGGGATGCTGTCATTATTTCTTCTTCTTCTTCTCCTCCTTTTCCTTTTTTCTTCAAAAAACAATCTAACACAGTGAACTCCTTAAAAGAGGCCAGAGCAAAAATTTGGTTTTGTGTTATTGATTGTCTTAAGTTAAGGCATACCTTGGAAATATTGCAAATTTGGTTCCAGACCACCATGGTAAAACAAATACAGCAACAAAGCAAGTCATGCAAACTTTTTGGTTTCCTAGTGTATACAGAAGTTATGTTTATACCATATTATGCTCTATTAAGTGTACAAGAGCATTATGTCTAAAAAATGTACATAACAATTAAAAACACTTTATTGCTGAAAACTGCTAACAATCATCTGAGCCTTGAGTCAAAATCTTTTTTGCTGGTGGAGGGTCTTGCGCTGATATTGATGGCTGCTGACTTACCAGGGTAGTGGTTGCTGAAGGGTGGTTGTGGCAATTTCTTAAAATAAGACAACAGTGAATTTTATCACATCGATTAACTTGTCCTTTCATGAAAGATTTCTCTACAGCATGTGTTGCTGTTTAACAGCATTTTATCCACAGAACATCTTCCAAAATTGGAGTCCTCTTAAACTCTATTGCTGCTTTGTCAACTAAGTTTATGTAATATTCTAAGTCCTTTGTTGTCATTTCAGCAATGTTCATAGCATCTTCACTAGGAGTAGATGCCATTTCAAGAAACCATTTTCTTTGTTCATCTATAAGAAGCAACTCTTCTTCTGTTTAAATTTTATCATGAGATTGAAGCAATTTAGTCACATCTTTCAGGCTCCACTTCTAATTCTAGTTCTTGTGTTATTTTTTGCTACATCTGTGTTTACTTCCTCCACTGAAGTCTTACACCCCCCAAAGTCCTCCATGAGAGTTGGAGTAACTTCCTCTAAACTCCAATTAATGTTGACATTTTGACCTCCTCCCATGAATTGTGAATGTTCTTAATGGCATCTAGAATAGTGAATTCTTTCCAAAATGTTTCAATTTACTTTGCCTAGATCTATCAGAGGAATCATTATCTATGACAGCTAGCATTACAAAATATATTTCTTAAATAATAAAATTTGGAAGTCAAAATAACTCCTTGATCCGTGGGCTACAGAATGAATGTTGTGTGAAAAGGCATGAAAATAACATTTATCTTCTTATACATCCCCATCAGAGCTCTAGGGTGACCAGGTACTTTGTCAATGAGCAGTAATATTTGGAAAGGAATCTTTTTTCTGCACATTAGCTTTCAACAGTAGGCTTAAAATATTCAGTAAACCATGCTGTAAACAGATGTGCCATCATCCAGGCTTTGTTGTTCCATTTATAGAGCACAAGCAGAGTAGATTTAGCATAATTCTTAAGGGCCCTAGGTTTTCCAGAATGGTAAATGAGCATTGGCTTTCACTTAAAATCACCAGCTGCATTAGCACTGAATAAGAGAGTCAGCCTGTCCTTTGAAGTTTGGAATCCAGGCATCTACTTCTCCTCTAGCTAAGAAAGTACTGCATGCCTTCTTCTTCCAATACAAGGCTGTTTCATCTACATTGCAAATCTGTTGTTTGGTGTGGCCACCTTCATCAAGTAATTTGGCGAGATCGTGTGGATAACTGCTGCAGCTTCTACATCAGCACTTGCTGCTTCACCTTGCACTTTTATCTTCCTGAGATGGCTTCTTTCCTTAAACCTCATGAACCAATCTATGCTAGATTCCACCTCTTCTTCTGTATCGTCCTCTCCTCTCTCAGCCGTCACAGAATTGAAAAGAGTTAGGGCCTTACTCTAAATTAGGTTTTGGCTTAAGGGAATATTGTGGCTGGTTTGATGTTTTATCCAGACCACTAAAACTTTCTCCCTATCAGCAATGAGGCTATTTCACTTTCTTATCATTTGTGTGTTCACTGGAGCAACTTTTTTGATTTCCTTCAAGCACTTTTCCTTTGCATTTACAGCTTGACCATTTGGCACAGCGGGCCTTGCTCTGGGCCTGTCTTGGCTTTCAACATGCCTTCCTCACTGAGCTTAATCATTTCCACCTTTTGATTTAAAGTGAGAGATGTGGGACTCTTCCTTTCACTTGAACACTTAGAGGCCATAGTACTAATTTAAATATTGTTGCGTCTCAGGGAATGGGGAAGTCCGAGGCGAGGGAGAGAGATGGGGGAACCAGTTGGTGGAGCAGTCAGAACACAGATACATTTATTGACTAAATTCTTGGTCTTATATGGGCATGGTTTGTGGCTCCCCAAAACAATTATAATAGTAGCGTCAAAGATCACTGATCAAAGATCACTGTATTATATGACAGATACAATAATAATGAAAAAGTTTGAAAAATTGTGGGAATTACTAAAACGTTACACAGAAATACGACATGAGCACATTGTGTTGGAATAATGAGTCTGGTAGACTTGCTAGATGTAGGGTTGCCACAACACTTCAATTTGTAAAAAAGCACAATATCTGCAAAGTGCAATAAAACAATGTATGCCTGTAGTGACTCAGTGCCCCTAAGTGCAATAACTGACTTTCGAATGAATGAGTGGCAGTATTTGTACAACCTTATTTAGAAAGAGGAGTACTTGAAGTCAGGCCCAGTGACATGAGCCTATAATCCCAAGTGACTTGGGACGCTGAAGCAGGAACATCACTTGAGCTTAGGAGTTCGAGTCCAGTGTGGGCAACGTAGCAAGGGAGAAGCCATAGAGAGGAGGCGTTGTCTGAACTAGTCTTTGGAGGACGAGTACTATTTTGACGGTCAAGGATGAAGGCAGGTGTAAGAAAGCCTTTCCAGGCACAAGGAACAGCATAGGCTTGGTGGTAAGAAAAGAAGAGTGTTGTAGAAGTATGACAGAAAGTAATCGTGGTGATAACATTCAAAAGTGTAGGATCACCCTTTTTTTAACAAGTGAACTCAGAATTTATCAATTTTGAATGAATTTTAGAATAATACGTGGCCAAGAATTTAACTTGGGAAATTATCAGTCACAAAGAGCTTGCGGAGAGCATAAGGAAGTGTGGAAATTTTAATGAAAAAGCAGAAAAGAAAACTTGGAAGAAGGAGATGAAGAAGGTGTTAAAGACAAGAAGGTGCTCAGAAAAATAAGTGAGAAGCATTGAGATGAAGCATATAGTTGAGGTTTATACGGCCGCCCGTGTGTCTCCTGCGGAACCGGGTGAATCCTATGCCAGGGCTTTACCTTACTCAGTCCTTGAAGAACCTAGACTATTCTACAGATGTTAAGATGTTCTCTCACACGCAGCAAACTTCAGAACAGGAATAGCACTTTTCATTTTTCAGAGCGTGGAGAGCGTCAGTTCTGCAGTAGAACACAACTATTCTTTTTTGTTTTTAGCACCTTCGACTGAGACAAACAGTTTCATTTCCGACAGGATTATGTGACAGTCTGGTTGACGTTGATTAGAAGATGATACGTTAAAATTGACTCAGTAAACTGTCCTCTTTTAGATAAATGTTTGTGAAAATGAGTGGGCATCCAGTTCTATTTGGTATCTGAACAGTACTTGCTCTTAAAACTATATTCCCCAGAAAACTATTTCAATTAGGACAAAAAACCTTTTTAAATATGGATCTACTAATAATCTTGCCTTTTATTTCTCTAGGGCTTAAGCTTTACTTGTGGTTAATCATGTAAAAAGCAGAATGAGAACCTCCACTGTCAACATCGGTTGATTACCATCTGCCATGAATGGTAACCCCTGCTCCCTTCTCTGTCGGGTATTTTTGTTGTGTTCTTGCTGCTATTTTAGAGAGAATCTGCAATCACTTATTCTGTGCAGCTTACCCGGTTCTTGAAGAGAGACAACACTTGAAAACATAATGGCCAGATGATCTCAGGATGCAAGAATCCTTCAGCTGTTTGCCAAGAACTATTGAAAGATGCTTCAGTTTGACAAAAGCAGGAAATGTTAATTTTCAGCTCTTTTATAAATAGAGGGATGATCTGTAAAGGGAAAACTGTTGTCACAGCAAATGTACACTTGAGTGATTCAAACTTAATTAGTGGTTATATGATTCACTTTGAATATATTTACTGTAACAACTGGTAAACTGCTTTTCAAGTTCAGCTGTTGAATAGACGCTATTTTTTTTAAACAAAACAGCTCTGAAAATTTATTTTCCTTTTTTTCTTTCTGAAAGCAACCTTCTTAAAACCTTCGTCCTTGATATATGTACTCTATGTAGCCAGTGACTAGCCCTCTCTCTTTCTGTCCCCACTCTGTACCAATCTCCTGCAAAATTTCTAATGTATTTATTTGAAGAAAACCTATTAGCACGATCCACTTGTTCTCAGTAGCAGAAGGATGTGAATATTATATGGTATAAATATATATTAACTAAAGAATAACTATGAAAAGTAAAGTCACATTTCTCAAAAAAAATTCTATTAAAACAAGATGTTCAAAGCAATTGATGTATGGTAATTCTTTGCCATGCCTTCTTGTTTTGTTAATACTTGACCAGGTATGACCAATAAAACAGAAATTCAAGTAGAGTGGTAATTTAGTGACTTTTACTGCAGGTATTAATAAATTGTAACATGGTTAATGGAAACAGACATAAAATATTTCTTGGATATACCACAAACTTATTTGAGGGGAATAATTCTGAAAACTAAATATTCTAAAAATCGGATAATGTAACCTTCGAATTAGCCAAAATGAGAGGAAAATTTTTCCCCTCTACCTTATATGCTTTCAAAAAATCTGATTATGAAAATAGCAAATTTGTGGTGATATTTTGGAAACTATAAGGAAGAAAAGATTCATGCAATTCTACTGTTCATAATGTTTAAATATTTAGCTTTCCAGATGTCTAGTCTCTGCATGTGGAATTAAAAAATATGCATTTATACACAATTTCATAGTTTGCTTTGAGAACATTTCTTTTCCACATGCCTCACTGGGCTTTTTGAAAATCTGATTCCTTACTCTAGAGATAGACATGGATCCACAAAGAATGTATATCATGAGTGATAGATATGCCAATATGCATTTTCCTAGAAATGTGAGCTGCTCTTGGAAATAGTAACTTTGCTTACTGATTTGTGAAGATTAAATAGTTAACAACTGTTAACAATGAACATAAATTTTAATGCATGTTTTAGGAGGGATAGTAGAGGGAAGGAATTCTCCTAGAAGGTGCATTAGATAGTAAAGACAGAGTCCTTGAGAGATGGCTCAAACCCAGAATCACAGTGAGGAAGACAAAGTTAGCTGGGTGGAAAGATTTCACCTCTTCTTCTGTGTAAAGAAGAACAGAATTGTTATTTAACGGAATGATCATACTTAGGAACCACAAGTTAGTTGGCTCTGTCAGTTGGGTTTAAGTATAGTGCGAATAAGGGTAAACTCTTGATTTTGTCCTCCATAAGGCCAGTTAGATTTAGACAGGAAAAGTAAAGCAAAGCAAATAAACCCTGCTCTTTGGTTGCAAATAATTCTGCCCTGATGAGGTCAGCCATATCACTTTGCATTCTTTTTGAACTACAGCTAAAGAAATGAAAAAGGGATCACTCTGACTGCAAAGAGAAAATTACTTTACATAGTGGGTGGATAATGTTCTGTGAGGTCAGCTTCTTAAATACTGTGGCTGAAATATTTTTTTTTAAGTTTTTATAAGGCTGAATGATTTTATTACCGCTAATAACCCTTGTGGCTCTGAAAGCTTAAATAATCTGGGTAATCAAAATTTATGCTTTCAGATGGAAGATGATTATCTGCAGATGAGAGGAAGGAAATTCCTCTTTTCCCAATCCTCTCCGTTAACTACACTGTGGGCAAATAACTGGACAGAGTATTTGGCTAATGAGTCTGTGGTGGAGGCGGGGAGTCCCTCCTTTGAAAGATCACATTTTGGTGGCTGTGGGCAATGAACAGGCAAGTGACTCTTTAATCCAAAACTCTTTACTCAGGGAAAAAGGACCCCGTGGAGATACTGCAGAGGAGGGGGAGAGTGATGCTGAGATGTTTGTCCTCCTCTTTGAGGAGTTCATTCCTCGGACTGTTGAGTTTTATTTTTTCATAAGATTATTTTAAACTAAAACAGCTGTTTATGATGGAGATCTATTTGCTCCACTGTACAAGGGTCCTATTATTTTTGAGAGTCTCCTTTCCCCAAGTTCATTAAGATGATTGATTTGAGTATTTTAAATGAGGAGTGGGGAAGAATAGGATTAGAAATTTGCCAGCTAAATCTGGATTCATGGAAGACAGGCTTTTTTGCCATCATGCAAAAGTGAACAAGTTCTATGTGTGGATTTCTGTCCAAATAGTTAAAGGAAAACTATTTCAGAGCAGAGCTAACAAATTAAAAAAATGTGAATTTCCTCTATAATTTTTGGTGAAAGAAACATATTTTACATAATTTTTTCTGAATCTGATTAAATCTGACCAAGAGCTCCTTCTCATGAGAGTGGCAAGAAATCTAAACTCATTCAATCACTCCCTATCCTTCCAAAAGTCAACTTGTATCCTAGTGGTCTTACACAGTTTGGAAAAATAATCTCTAAAAAACTCTAAGCATGTAGTGTTCTACTAGTATATGTATCATAAAACATACAAAAGTGGAAATACAGAGACATATAATAAATAATCTTTTAAAAAGCATTTTAATTTTAATATTAATGGAATAAATCTTTGTCATTATTTATAAAGTTATTAGCAAACAAAAGTTGATTGAATATACTTTATTAGTTTTAAAAATCTTGGTTGTATTATATTAGTGATTCAAATGTTGGATCCTGAGTCCAATTTTTTTGTATTGTATAAACTTAAGAGGTACAAGTATAGTTTTGTTACATGGTTATATTGTATAGTGGTAAGTCTGGGTTTTAGTGTAACCATCATCTGAATAGTGTACATTGTATCTCTTAAGTAATCTTTCATGCCTCACTTCCTCCACCTTCCCATCCTTCTAAGGCTCCAGTGACTATTATTCCATACTTTATGTCCAAGTGTACACATTATTTGGCTCCCACTTGTAAGTGAGAGCATGTGGTATTTGACTTTCTGTTTTTGAGTTGTTTCACTTAAGATAACGGCCTCCAGTTCTATCCATGCTGCTGCAAAAGACATGATTTCATTCTTTTTTGTGGCTGGATACTATTCCATTTATATGCATGCATGTGTGTGTGTGTATGCACCCCACATTTTCTTTATTCAATCATCATTGATGGACACTTAGATTGATATTGATATTGATTCCATATCTTTGTTATTGTAAATAGTGCTGTGGTAAACATACAAATGCAGGAATTTTTTTTTGATATAATGACTTGTTTTCTTTTGGGAACACTATACCGAGTAGTGGAATTGCTGGATTGAATGGTAGTTCTAATTTTAGTTCTTTGAGAAATTTCCATACTGTTTTCCACAGAAGTTGTACTAATTTACATTCCTACCAACAGTGTGTAAGTGTTCTCTTTTCTTCTCATCCTCACCAACATCTGCATTTTTTAAAAAACTTTTTAATAATAGCCATTCTGACTGTATAAGATCTCATTGTGGTTTTGACTTGCATTTCTCTGATGATTAGTGATGTTGAACATTTTTTTCATATGCTTTTTGGCCATTGTATGTCCTCTGTTGAAGAATGTCTATTCATGTCCTTTGCCCACTTTTTAATAGGGTTATATTTTTGTTGTTGTTGTTGAGTTGAGTTTTCTTTGTAAATTCTTGATATCAATACCTTGTCGGATGTATAGTTTGCAAATGTTTTCTCATATTCTGTAGGTTGACTGTTCACTCTGTTGATTTATTTTTTGCTGCACAAAACTTTTTAGTTTAATCCTATTTACCTAATTTTGTTTTTTGTTACTTGTGCTTTTGAGGTATTAGTCATGAATTTTTTGCCTAGTCCAATGTCCAGAAGAATTTTCCCTATGTTTTCTTCTAGTATTTATAGTTTCAGGTCTTACATTTAAGTCTTTGATCCATCTTGAGTTGATTCTTGTATATGGGGAGAGTTAGGAGTCTAGTTTCATTCTTCTACATTTGGCAATCCAATTTTCCCAGCACCATTTATTGAAAAAGGTGTTCTTTTCTCAGTGTATGTTCTTGTCAACTCTATCAAAGATCAGTTGTCTGTAAATATGTGGCCTTACTTCTAGGTTCTTTATTCTGTTCCATGGATCTATGTTTCTGTTCTTATACTAGTACCATACTGCTTTGGTTACTGTAGTCTTGCAGTATAATTTGAGGTCAGGTAGTGTGATGCCTTCGGCTTTGTTCTTTTTGCTTAGTAGTGCTTTGGCTCTTAGGGATCTTTTTTAGTTCCATATGAATTTTAGGATTATTTTTTCTAATTCCATGAAAAATGACATTGGCATTTTGATAGAGATTGCATTGAATCTCTAATTTGCTTTGGGCAACAGAATCATTTTAATGATATTAATTCTTCTGATCCATGAGCATGGGATTTTTTTCCCATTTGTTTGTGTCATCGACAATTTATTTCATCAATATTTCATAGTTTTCCTTGTAGAGATTTTTCACCTCCTTTGTTAAATTTATTCCTAGGTATTTTATTTTGTTTTTATAGCTATTGTAAATGGAATTACTTTCTCTATTTGGTTCTCAGTTTGATTGTTATTATATTAGTGTATAGAAATGCTGTTGATTTTTGTACATTGATTTTGTCTCCTGAAACTTTCCTGAATTCATTTATCAAATCTAAGTTCAACATATGCAAATCAATAAATGTTATTGATCACATAAACAGAATTCAGGACAAAAATCATGTGAGTATCTCAATAGATGCAGAAAAAGCAATTGATAAAATTCAGCATCTCTTCATAATAAGAATCTTCAACAAACTAGGCATTGAAGAAATATACCTTAAAATAATAAAAACCATACTAGTACAACCTCTGTGGAAAGCAATATGGAGATACCTCAAAGAGCTATAAGTAGAACTACCATTTGATCCAGCAATCCCATTACTGGCCATCTACTCAAAAGAACAAAAGACATTCTATAAAAAAGACATCTTCACTCAAATGTTTATAACAGCACAATTCACAGTTGCAAAGATGTGGAAACAACCCAAGTGCCCATCAATACATGAGTGGATTAATAAAATGTGGTATATGTATGCCATGGAGTTCTACTGAGCCACAAAAAACAATGGTAATCTAGTATCTCTTGTATTATCCTGGATAGAGCTGGAGCCCATTCTACTAAGTGAAGTATCTCGAGAATGGAAAAACAAACACCACATGTACTCACCATCCAATTGGTATTAACTGATCAACACGTATGTGCACATATAGTAATAATATTCATCAGGTGTTGGGCACATGGGAGTGGGGAGACGGGGATGGGTATATACACATCTAATGGGTGTGGTGCGCACCGTCTGGGGGATGGACATGCTTAAAGCTCTGACTTGGATGGGGCAAAGGCAATATATGTAACCTAAACATTTGTACCCCTGTAATATGCTGAAATAAAAAAAAAATTAAAATAAATAAATAAATAAATGCCATATATGACAAACCTACAGCCAGCATCATATTGAACTGGGAAAAGTTGAAAGCAATCCCCCTAAGAAATAGAACAAGATAAGCATGCCCACTTTCACCATTCTATTAACCATGGTACTGGAAGTCCTAGCCAGAGCAATCAGGCAAGAGAAAGAAATAAAAGACGTCCAAATTAGAAAAGAGGGAGTCAAATTATCTCTGTTCACTGATGATATTTTGACATTTGGTTTTAATGGTATCAAAGTTGAAAAGGATATTTAATAAAGATAAGTAGACTGAAATGGATGAAGGGCATACTTGACCCCATTTAAGAAATTATCAGATTTTTTCATATCCAATAATAGAAAGGTTTAATTAAAATTAATCTGTATATTTCCATGTTCCGTGAGATCAGTGAGTTCGTGGCTCTTACACATTCATTCACACTAAGGTGTTCCTTTGTTACATATTTAACTAAAGGGTTCAAAACCCAGTGAAATTCTTGGTGCAAATGATTTCACAACAGGTTAGAAAATTGTTAATATATTTCTAAGCTTTTAAAGTATATAGATATGAATTTTTAAACAGATAATATTCTCACTTAATTTTAGCAGCAAAGTTATATGTTTCTATCTTCAAACATCTGTTTTCAAAATGCTTTCCCCATAGCTTAAAATTCTTTCAGAATGTAGTTTTTTTTTTTTAAATTTATTTTTAAAATCTCACCTCTATCTTGTGGGAGCAAATTAGGGTGTTTATTTTTTTTTAAACATCTTTTTTGAAAATGTCAATAGCTTACAACTGCTATTCACTTAACAAAGGTAAACAAATTGGAAACACATGTCTTCTTTCGTTAAAACATACATGTAACTTGCCTTATTCCTTTTGGGCTCATATAACAAAAGGCTGTAGCCTGGGAGGCATATACATAACAGAAATTTATTGCTCAGAGATATGGAGGCTTGGAAGTCCAAGATCAAGTCACCAGCAGATTCGGTGTCTGGTGAGGGCCCTGTTGTTCCTCGTAGACAGCTGTCTTCTCACCCTAACGGCACATGGCAGAGAACCTCTTTTATCAGGACACTAATCCTATTCCCATAACCTAATAACCTCCCAAAGGCCTCATCTCCAAATACCACCACCTTGGGAGTGAAGATTTCAACATATGAATTTAAGGGGGGACATAAACATTCAGACCATAGCATAACTTATCTTTTAATTGGATGGCTTTTTATTAAGCATTTTGCCATTGTATAACAGAATAAAAGATGGCCACATCCCATCTCATTGAATAATACTGAAAGATTCTCTATTTGAGATCATATAAACCTACAGACAGATGTATGGAAGCTGCAATACATAGCAATACGTGAGGAGTCAGTAAAAGCATAAGCAAGTTTGGTTACTCCTCCTACTATAGAGCTACCACTTTTCCCCTGCTCAGCTGAATACTATGGCCAACGCAGGAGAGGCTGACAAATGGACTATGTTTAAATTCTTTTTCTTTTTTCTTTCTTGTTTTTTTTTTGACAAAATTGTACCTAAACATATACCTACCCCTTAGATATAATTATAAGGCATATGTTTACACCTGGGAAATGACTGGAGTACATCCTTTAGGCCACGCCCTCTGACCGTTGACCCACGCTGACACCAGGGTCCTCCATGCTTATGCCCTCATGGCTCTGTTGTTTCTGTGCCCATCTTCCACCTGAGAATGTTTGGTGATGCTGGGGTTGGCCACCTAGTGTTCAGCTTCCCTACAGATGGCTGCTCTGTTTGAGATCCAGCCACCTGTCTGTGGTCCTACAAGGAAACAGAGTAATTGTTCTCTGGGTCCACTGGACATTCTCCTAGGGAGTCGTATGTGTCTGCCACACCACATGTGAAGTTTTGTATACAATTTCAGGCAATTCACCATGAGGTTACAGGCTCCTGACTTCCTACTGACCATGAATTTTTAATATCTTGAGAATGTTCAATTCTGAGTTCAGTGTGTGTGTGTGGGGGGGTGGCGTTGCAGAGAGGTGGGGCAAGCCCATGTGGCGGATTTGAGGAGTTTGAGGAAGACTCACCTTTCTTACAAGCATGTCCACCAGAAAGCCTGAGATTTGAGATCAGTCAGATATGCTAGTTTGAGTACTAACCCCACTGCTTACTAGAGGAGTGACCTTAACAAACTAACTTGTCTGAGACTCAGTTTCCTCTTCCTTAACATAGGCATAAAAGTCTTACCTTTCAGAGCTGGTATGAGGATCAAAGAAAAGGTATGTAAAGTGCCTAGCATACTACCTAGGTATTCAATAAATAGTGGCCTTTAACTGATTCTCTCCTCCTACTCCTCTAGTGGGTGGGCCTGACCCTTCTGGGTATCAGAAAGGGTCAAGAAGAACCAGTCAACTGGCCCGCTGTGTCACTGGCTCAGGTGTACGCCAGCTCACGCAGGCTACCAGAAGGAAGACATCCATAATTCTAAAAGTTTCTTATAGGCAGTTATACCAGCAGGTAGAAGACATGACACAGTATGGGTGCATTATTACCTGGATTTGTTTAGACCAAAGTCAAGAAACAAACAACAGGTGTGCACCATAACCAGGTGTCCATCATAATGCTCAAATTGGCCCTTTTACACATATTTCACTTCTTCTCCTTAGGACATTATCCTTTACTTTTAAGAAGAATCGAGTTCTGATCTCCTTCACAGACTTCCAAGGTGTATTTATCCCAAGGTAGATCACTTATGGTTTTGTCTCTAATTGCTACTTATTCTACTTGCACCGTTGTTTCTCATTAGGGTACATTAGCATGTGGAGATGATGCCATTGCCAGGGCAACTGTAAATGCCACGTACACACTATGTGGACTTCATATAACTACTCTCGATTAATTCACTGTATTCATGGCTCACCTTGCTTTTGACAAAAAGTGTTTGTCGGAAGACTGTTGGACAGTCCACAGGTTCTGGCCCTTCCCTTCCCTGTGCCTTACACATCTGTGCTTTAATTCATTGACTTCACGCATCTAATCCTGCTCTCTAAGCCTGACAAATTTCCGTCCTCCCTCCAATTTGTGTTTCAAATTCTCTTTTTGCAAAAATGTCCACTTAATCATCACTATCGTTTATTATTATTATTCTTGGCTGCAATCTTACCATTCCAATTTTCTTCCTTTTGGTTAAAGCATTGACTGTGAGTCAGCGGATCAAAGTTTGGGAGTTTTCCTGGTGAGAAAGGAGGAGGAATAATTTTAGAATTTGTGCTATTTCCTAGAGAAAACTGGCCTAAACGAGGTGTGCATCATGGTACAGAAGTCGGGAAGAGGTTTGGGGCAGCCAAAGAAATTTGAGGGCACTGTATTCCAGGTGGAATAACTTGAACACGGGGGGCTGAGAAAGAATTTTAGGAGGAGGCAAAATCAGTCTTAATCTAGTTTATCTTTTTTTTTTCTTTTTTTTCAAACTGTCTTCAGAAACTAAGTCTTAATCTAGTTTACATTTTTGCCTAGGCCTGGCCCTGTGTAAGGTCGTTCAATCCTGGGAACATTTCCATGTCTGCTACTGATGCCAAGGCTCACAGCCCTATCCTTTCGTTAGAGACAAAATGCACCCCTCCTCCACTTTTTTCTTAACAGGAGAGACTTTCTGCAGGGTTCTCATGCAACTCTAGGTAGATCCTCTTTGTTAGTTTTTATTTTTATCTATGTTATACAATCATGTAGTTTAGAGTCAAAAAGTTCTACAATATTTGTTATGATTGTTGCCTAACAGTATTTTCTGCCACTTCTTGCCTTGCCATTTTCTCCTAAATAGAGGCAATCACTGCCAACCACTGATACAGAACTAAATGACATGTATATATTACAAATTTTAGATTATCTATTAAATCCCCAGTACAGAAGGTGATGATGTCACTTATTTTCACTCTACCTGTATGCACTACCCCGTAATACTGCCTCTACATCGCTTTATTATTGTTTTTTATTATAATTTTGTTTGAGCCAATATTAAGTTTTGACATTATTACAATGCTGTAAATGCTGTTCATCACCGATCCATAGAGTACACTATGGTTACTTTTACCTTTTCGCATGATAGTTCTTCTCCTCCAGAATTAATAATTGTCCTGTATGGACATTGTTTGCCTAGATTTCTGTAAACATATCACCATATAAACTTCAGATAGTCTCTTTTGTGCAAATTCCCTATCAATATGTTCAAATATATTAGTATTCTTTCAGTAACCTCTCCTAGAGGTCTCAGGCTTCAGTCTGACCTGGTTGCTGTCTAGGGCTGGTGTGGGGTGTTCTGGGGTTGGTGTCATGGGCCTCCTGGGAATTCCCTTTACATCTCTCCTGTGTTTGAGCCCCCGAGGCCTGGATCCGTGTCCTCCCCTTTCTTGGTTTACTCCATTTCTTTGACACCTCATGTCCTCCTGTAGGTTCTGAAAGAGGGGAGTGCAGGAAATAAACTGTCGATACCTTGGAAATTTGAATATTGTTCCATCCTATCTTTTCACCATAATTTGGAAGGGTATTAAGTTTTAGGTTGAAAATAATTTCCCCTTAGGATGTAAAAGGCTTTGCTGTATTTTAGGAGTCGATGACCTGTTTCTGTAAGGAGTGGAATGGTAACTATTTAAGTCTTTGTGCACCATGCTGTCTGTCGCAGACACTCACCTGAGCCTTGCAGCATGAAAGCGACCATACACATATGGAAACAAACTCGTATGGCTCCGTTGTAATAAAAACATTGGCGTGAGGACCATAGTTTATCAACCCTGTCCTATTCTAGTTTCCACTGTGGCTATGAGATGACCAGTTATTATTCTTTTATTAGAAAAAAATATTTTCTTTCAGGACACTCAGGGTCTTCTATTTTATGCAGTCCTCTGACATCCTATAATTCAGTGCCTTGCTGCAGATCTGTTTTAAATTATTTACTTGGACAGATAACGGACCATTTCGATCTGGAAATTCATACTTTTTGGTTTGGGGATTTTTTTTAATTGTTTCTTTGAAAGTTTCTTGCCTATCTGTTTTCTCTTGCTTGGGTTTCTATTATTTGGGTATTGGGCCTCTTGGGCTACTCTAGTAATATTATCCTTTCTCTTTTCCTTTTTTCATATTCTTTACTTTCTAGGAAATTTCTTCAATTTTGTCTTTCATCTTTCCAGTTAATTTTATATTTCTGTGTTACCATATTTTTAAACTCTAAAATTCTTTATTGGTCTCTGAAAGATCCTTGGAATAACATCTTAATTCTTGTTTCAGAAATACAAAATCTTTTTATATCATTGAAGATATAAATGATTTTTTTTTTTGTTTTTTTTTGAGACAGAGTCTCACTCTGTTGCTCAGGCTAGAGTGAGTGCCGTGTCATTAGCCTAGCTCACAGCAACCTCAAACTCCTGGGCTCAAGCGATCCTCCTGCCTCAGCCTCCTGAGTAGCTGGGACTATAGACATGAGCCACCATGCCCGGCTAATTTTTTCTATATATTTTTAGTTGTCCATCTAATTTCTT
>CAUYSK010105769.1:0-81370 GCA_963575035.1 Avahi laniger
ACAATTCGCAAAAGAAATACAAAGAACAAGTAAATATAGGAAAGAGTTCAGTTCTTCTTAAAATCAACAAAATACAAATTTAAATAAGATATTTTCTCCCTGGAGACAACAGATACTTGGCTTGTGTGTATTTATCCATTCAGCCAGCCTATGTCTCTTTAAGCCATTCACGTTTATTGAGAGAACTGATAGGTGGGGCAAATTTCTGTTCATCCTGTTGGGTTAAATTTTATTGGTTTGTTTGCATTCGAATGTTTATAGCAGCACAATTCACAATTGCAAAGATGTGGAAACAACCCAAGTGCCCATCAATACATGAGTGGATTAATAAAATGTGGTATATGTATACCATCGAGTTCTACTCAGCCACAAAAAACAGTGGTGATCTAGCACCTCCTGTATTTTCCTGGATGTTGCTGGAGCCCATTCTACTAAGTGAAGTATCCCAAGAATGGAAAAACAAACACCACATGTACTCATCATCAAATTAGTTTTAACCGATCAACGCCTAAGTGCACATATAGGAATGACATTCATCGGGCGTCGGGCAGATGGCGGGGGGAGGAAGGGATGGGTATATACATACATGTGTGTGATGTGCACTGTCTGAGGGATGGACATGTTTGAAGTTCTGACTTGGGGTGGGGGGCAAGGGCAATATATGTAACCTAAACATTTGTACCCCCAAAATATGCTGAAATAAAAAAGTGTTAAAAAATAAAAGATATTTTATCCCAATCAAATTGGAGAAAATACAGAGAAACAAGTTCCTCTTTATACTGATGGTGACAAAATAAATTGATACAAACTTTTTAGGATGTAATTTGGAAATACATATCGAGAGCTTTGACAAAGCTCATACCCTCTAACTCAGTAATACAATTTCTATAAATTTATCTTAATAAAATAATGAGGAGTACAATAAAATATGTATATAGAAGAAAGTCCATAATTTGAAAACTATTAAAAATAACCTAAGTGATTAATAATGTAAGAATAGATATATCATATACCTATATATACATATATTTATATATAAAGGAATACTGTGCATATATTAAAAAGCATCCTTTCAAACAATAGTAAATGAAGGGGAAATATTCTAAAGATGATTTTAAGTGAATAGATGTTGTAATATTAAGTATAGTATGACCCCAATGTAGCATATATGCATTAAAACATTATAAGAACATGAACTAAAATGTTAATAGTGTTCATTTGGAGTAGGGGTGATTATAATCTTCTTCTCTATGCTTTCCTGTATTTTCCAAATCACAATAGGAAAACATAATATTTGAAATGTAAATTACCAAAAATGTGGTTATATGAACCATGTGTGAATACACGCATGTATATAATGGCTAAAGAGAAAACAAACATGTTATGCACAGAGAAACAAAGGCAATGTGACTTGAGGTGTAACATCCGTGAGAAGGCAAGAGATTCCATTTGTGAGCCAAGAAACAGAAGTGGGGTTGGCAAGCAGGGAAAGGATAGTCAACAAGGTCCACTTACAAAAGCTGACAAAGATGCCACAAGTACCTGAGCTCCATCCCAGAAGGCAAGCTTTGATGGGAAAATGGATACCAGGTGCCTGGATCATAGGTGGGTCAGGACAACAAAGCTTGTTTTTCCAGGTTTGCTTTATTGATCAGCACAGATTAGAAAGATTTTTGCCCTACAGGGTCTTAAGGTCACTACTCTATTAACAATTCCTCTAATACTGCATCTCTACACCTGGAAAAGTCCCTTGAATCTGAAAGCCCAAACAAAGAAAAAAGCAATACTCTGCAAATGCAGGAACGGTGGCACAAGCAAATTAAAATTTTCATCAGAACTGGTCCATTTGGTAGCATCAAGAATTTTACATGCCATTGGTTATGCTCGACCACAGGATCTCCCTTCCAGATACATGAAGTGCATCAGTGAGTTTTCAAATTAACAGTTATTGAAATTTAGAAACCTCTTCTTTTTCTTAATTTTTCCCAGTAACATCTATTGACCTTCACAGCTGGTATTCTGGGTGGTACACATATGCTTGCAAAGACAGGAAAATAAAGGATGGAGTCATGAGGAAAGAGAGAAAGAGAGAGCGGGGAGGGGGACTATGGTAAGACAGAGACTTAGGAAAGAGATTAGGATTAGCTATACAAAATTTCCAATATTCTAATATTTGTAGTTCAATCTAAATATAAATATACCCACATTTTTATAAGAAAAAAAGGGGGAGAGAGAAAAGAAAGGCATTATGCATAAGGATGATTTAGATATACATGAGTTCTACATCTCTATAATGCTACGTCTGATTACTCACTTTCAGAGATGAAAAATAAGTGGGCATCATGTACCAGGTCACAATTTAGAGACCTGGAGGAATGGAAAGAAGCACTTAAAAACAACCACATCCAAATGAATGGCTAAAGGGTCAAATGCTAGACCCATGTCTTCTGAGATGCCATTGTCCTTTTAGATTCTTAACTCAATGGACTGTTGATTGTCCACTTTCTCAGAGACTGCTCTAAACCTCATCACTATGACACGGAGTGAAAGTCCCAGGTCTTCCCGTGGTATCAGTCAGAGTATCCAGGTGTTCACAACTGATAAAAGCACACACTTCCAATTCTATTTATTTCTTCGTTTCACGCGTGAGACTAGACTGCTTCCGATTTTGGCACTTGACAATTTGGTTTGTGTCATAGTCAGTGTCTCTCACTTCAGGGAGAGGAAAAAGAGGAAGGGAACTGGCAATAATTTACTTTCCTCTATTTTTCCTCAGAATGTATATTTTTCTGACACTACACTTTCAGTTAGTTGAAAACTGGATCCTTGCCAGGACCTCAGAATGAGGAACATGCTGTCATCGCCAAAGAGAATAAATTGGGAGGTAGTTCTCAACTCCAGTGTATTATTACACTTACCTAGGGGGAGCTGCTTTAAAGCACATATTCCCAGGCCTCATCCCCAGGTGACTGACTCAGAGCCCGGAGAATCTGTCTTCTTGGTGTAACTCAGTGGTTTTCACCTGGCGGCGATGGTGCCACACACCCTACCCCTACCGAGGACATTTGGCAATGTCTGGAAACAGTTTGGGTTGTCGTAACTAGGAGGATGGTACTATTGGCTTCTGGTGGGTAGAGGCCAGGGATGCTGCTAAACATCCCACAATGCACAGGACAGTCCCCACAATAAAGAATGATTCATCCCGGTATTTTATATAGATTTTTATGTATTATAAATACATATAATATTTAGTTCTTTAGTTGATAGGTGTGAAAAAGTGGCATTATTGAAAACAAGGTGCGTGCATGTGGCTTGTGGCATATTCTGGGGGAAATAATGTTAATTATGGAAGCAAGAAATGATTTTATTTAGTTTTATATCTTTCCCAATCTTCCATGTTTGATAGTGAATACTGAGATTCCAATGTTGATTCAGTAGGTAGAAAACAGACAGCTTCTGCTATGCCTACTCGATACAAAGGTTTCTACCAATGCAAGTGAAAGGATTTTTGCCATTGTTATTACTTGTTTCAAGTCTTTCCCATGGTTTCTCGGAACAGCACTTGCTAGTGAAGAGAAACCATTACCATAGGCATACAGGCAGGTTGAACGTTCATCTTTTTGCAAACTCCTATAGCTCATAACTGCTCTCCTTGTATGCATGTTCATTCTGGGAATTTATATACAAAGAAGATAGTTGTTTGGACCTTATTTGTACATCCACTTATTCATTGATTCATACATCCTGTATTGCTTGAGAGTCTACCATATGGCCAGGCAACGTTGTAGGTATTGAGGCCTACCACAGTGAACAAACAAACAAGACCTCTCCCTGGTGGAATTTACCTTTTGATGGGAAAAATTCACACACAGAACTGTACATAATTGGTCGGGTGGGGATAGGTGGTGTGGGGAGAACAGAAACAAGCAGGGAAAGGGGAAGAGAGTGCCACTGAAGGGATGGTCAATGAAGGCTTCCATGAAAAAGGGACATTTGGTCAGAGAGCTGAAGAAAGCAAAGGGGCAGAGCTGGCCAAGTGGCTATCTGATGGAGAGCATGTGAGGCCATGGAAACAGCAAGTTCAAAGTTCCTGGGGTAAAGACACAGATAAGCAACAGAGAATAAGTGACTATCTAGTGGATTTGATTGATCTCAAAATTTTGAAATTCATTTTAGGGGCTCCTGGGGAGTTTGTAAAAGTAAGGTACTGTGACCCTGTTTGCTTCTCTTCTTTCCACTCAAAAATAAGAAATAAAGTAACAATCACTTAAGGTCGGGTAATTACACAATTTATTTTCACAAAACAGAGGAATTTGTGAGTGGCTTCTCTTTTTGAAAGGGAAACAGAATATGGTCCATGGTTAGGGAAACCTTGGGCTTATTGGATAGCGGTGTAGCAAGGGAGCATGGCAGCTTCCACTTTGCTGATGACTAAGTATTTTAGAAATAGGAAAAGGAAAACTAAGTCCGAAGCTTGGTCAGCAAAATACAAGTGAATAAACAGAGGCACTAACCCAGGACATGTGGCTATCTGCACATATGAGGTGTTGCCACCCCTAGAAAGTTAGTCACGCTCAGGGGCAAAGTCAAAAACCAATGAGCATTACCACTGAAATGAGGAATGTGTTCAAGGCCTGTGAATGTTCTTAATTAAAACGTGCAGATACCTGTTCAAGGTGGATCAATGAGCAGGCACCTTGGGGGCCCTTGGAAAGCTGGGTAAGAAACAGACCTCAAGGAAAAGGCTCTTTTTAAGAGGTCTCCTCAAAGGGTATCCAAAAGATGATCAGAGAGCAAAAGAAGCCCAGTTCCTGCCCTTTAAAAACTTTAGACAACAGCAAAGCCTGATCCTTCCCTAGGAAATTGTGCATGTTGCCAGATGTGGCCTTCACGCCTGCAAAGCTCCAAGCAAACTCAGTCACCTTATGACCTTGCTATCTGACCAAAATGAGTCAGGTTTTTGTGTGGTTTTTTTCTTTTTTTAGTAGCAGATTTTCTCCCTGAGATTTACACATTTTCCAAAAGCTTTTCACTTTCTAGAACTGTTTTTTCGGGAAAAGCCTAATTATTCAAATGTCTCGGTCAGTAGTTCTTAAACTTATGAATACAGAAGGATACCCTAGGAGCTTACTAACACTTTCAGTGTTTGGCTTCATCCCCCAGAGATGGTAAATATAGGTCTAGGGAGGGTCAGCAACATGCATTTTTATACTTGTCCCAAGCCATTCTGAGGCCTTTAGGTCAAAAGACCTTACTTGGAAAAACATTAGCCCAGACCCTCTTGCTTTCCTCCCAAAATATTTTGGCTCACTGATAAAATGTGGTTGTTTGGGAAGAGGTAAGAGAAAGAAGCAAGACATGGAAGTTGTCCAAATTGTCTTGTAATTGTTTCAAATTGTGGCTCCTGGTTACAGAAAGTTTGGGTTTCCACTCCTCTTCATCTCCAGATTCAGGTACTTCTTGACCCAGTACGTAGCTGGCTGCATGGCCTGAGATGAAGAGACGTGGCAGGTCTGCCTATCCAAAACCATTGTTCCTAATGATCTGCCTCAAATTATGTTTTACATAGTCAAGTCATGGCATCCCCCTAAGAGGACAGAAAGGTGCATCGGCTACATCTTGCAGCTAGCAGAGACCCTTTGGAGAGCAGTAGAGGATGCAATCCTGAAAACATGTTTTCATAGCAATCTAGCAAGTTGGGAAGTGCATTACTGTGTCCCTATTTGGATGAGACCAATCAATATGATTCTCCTCCTTGCCCAGGAAGTTAGCTTGTATTTTTCTTGTTTGAACAAAAGCAGTAAGTGAATATGAAGAGAAGAGAGCTGGAAATAGAGACACAGGAGCCATAGCCCCCTGAGCAGTCTGTAGGTAGCTATGTGACCTTAGCAGAGTTACTTCTCTTTTTCCTCTGAAGAATTAGAAGGTGGATTATAAAAACTTCTAAAGGCCCTTCCTGCTCCCACTAGCCAGGATTCCAAGAACTGAAGAGTGTTCATGGTCAGCTTTCACTATGGAGATTAAAATCAAGCGTGGGGTGCTCTCTGGGCAGTGGGGAAACACATCAATTGGGGCCATGGACATAGTGACAAGATTAAGTGTAAGGACTCTGGGCTTCAGGAGATAGGACAGAGGAAAGCCTGGGGAAGAAGGGAGGAGAAGGTATAAACCAGGGTTTCTCAACTTGACATTTTGACCCTGATAAGTCTTTGTCATGGGGGCTGTCTTGTGCACTGTAGGATGTTTAGCAGCATCTCTGGCCTCTACCCACTAGATACCAATAGCATCTCTCTGCACCCACACCTCCAGCCCCCAGTTGTGACAACTAAAAATGTCTCTAGACATTGCCAAATGTCCCCTTGGCAGCAAAATTGTCCCTGGTTGAGAACCACTAGTATAAATCAAACAAAATACTATGACTTTTTCTGGCTAACCCACACATTCAAAAGGAATATATGCAATTTCTACCATTGTACCCATAAAACTATCATCTCTTGGGTATTTGACTTTATAGCAATGTAAATTGCAAAGGTAAAGACCAACCTCGAGCAAGTTAAGGAATATGTAAATACAGTGAAGTTGTCAAAGAATTAAGGGGTAAAATCCCATCAAAGATATAGAAGTGGAAGCTAAGAGAAGGCAGAAGACATAGCAGAATCTGGGATGAATGAGAATCAGTTTGAGTTGGAAGAATGAGGAGGATGTGAGGGCAATCTGGCTGTGACATCTATCACCTCATTGATCGCCAGGGTTGATTCAGTTGATCTGGCTGGCTAGGTGGGAGTCCCCTTCCTCCCTCACCACTCCATGTGCGTCCCTCCTGAAGCTCCACGCTTGGTCATAGAGGACTACCTTACCTGATAGAGGAGGACCATTCTTTGGTCAAAGGTATATGAGTAGCTGCACTCCCCTGTAGAACCTTCAAAACAAGCTCTCAAGAATGAGGAGACCCAAAGGATGGACATATTTGAAACTCGGACTTGAGGGGGTGGGGGGGCAAGGGAAACATACGTAACCTAAACATCTGTACCCCCATAATATGCTGAAATAAATAAAAAAAATGAGGAGATCAACAAGGAGGAAGGGAAAGGTTTGAGGAGGGAGAGAAGGAGCTTGGAACCTACAGAAGAATGAGGAGACTTCATGTGTGTGTGTGTGTGTGTGTGTGTGTGTGTGTGTGTGTGTGTGTGTGTGTTTTAAGCACATTCCTCAGGATGAAGACAGAGAAGTCTGTAAGGATGGAGAGTCACCATATTGTGAGGGAGAAGAGACTGGATGGAAAGAAGGAGAACTAACAGTTGGAGACGGGAAGAGAAGACAATTGCAGGCTGGAGCCAGGAGAAATGGAAGCATGTGCAGAGGTCACACCTGAGCACAGAACATCAGCAAGACAGCAGCAATGCTTGCTACCTACGTAAACAGAATCAGCACAGCCACTGCTGGCCCCACCAACCAGTCATTTGACATCCATTGAGTATTACACGGCGGGTCTACTAAGTGCCAGGCACTGTGGTACCTACTGGAGGTATAAAGATAAAAATTGTTGGCCCTGCCCTCAAGAAGATCAAGTCTATCTGGTCAAGTTCATGAAGAGTAAAACTGTCCATGATTGCCAATCTGGGAGGAAATACTCTGAGACTCTCAGTTCATGTTGCTTAGAGAATGAAACAGCATAATCAGGAAAGAAAAGCAGCTCCTAGCATGCTCCCTACCATCTTCGGTTGGCTTTCAAACAGCAATAGGGATAAAAGTCTTATATAAGGTTATATAAGAGGTTCCAGAAAACCTCTAGCCACCCCTCCCCTCAGAGAATGAAGCTCTGATTTACAGCACTGATTTTCAGGGAGACCCTCTTCCTGTCAAGTCAGCTGAATTTCTGTGAATTTTAGATGCCCAAGGGTTGGGTTGCTGTTTTGAATTAGTTCCTCTTGCCAAGGGATATAAGAAAAGGCTCCCGAAGGAAGCCTGCAAAAACAGCTCATTACTGTGCAATCCATTCCCCTGCCACCTCGCAGAAGATTCAGGCGGAAAAGCTTTGTTGCCACCGTCTGATAACAGAGGTGGTGGCCTGAATACTAACCAGAAGGCTGCAGAGAAGGAAATGTTTTCCGAGAAAATGTGTCTCTTCTGCAGGTAGGAAAACAACAAGACAATAAAAACCCCACAGGTCTCTGTTCACAAACCTCAAGTGGGTAAAGCTGCAGGTGTCTTGGGGAGGATTGGGAAAGTTAGGTCTGGGGGTCTGGTTTTGTATAAGTTGTTTTCAGTGTCTCCCTTTTGTGAGCTCACACACAGTGCAGTAGGTTTGCTCAAATGAGCACAAACAAAGGAATACATTTGTTTGAAAGGGCAGGCTTCATTACACTCTAATTAATGTAAATCTCATCCACAGAGAGGAACCAAAATAAATAACTATAGTAATTAAAGTTTAGGGGGTTTTGGTTTTGTTTTTTTTGGAGGGGCAGGTAGTTCAGGAGTGCCTGAAAGGGATTCGGATTTGATGGGGCTTCAGGAATGAATTTTTGTATAATAATTTTTCAGAAGAACAAACTACCTGAAACAGTTAAAGGATTGTCCCTAATCCAGGTCAGTAAAATCCTTCCTTTTTTGGGAGAGAATGCAACCATGTTCCCACAAAGGAGTTTGGGAAAACCAAGAGGCCAATGGTAAGTACCAGAACTCCCAAAAAAGTTTTTATTTTCTCTTAAAGCCTAAAACAGTAAAAGAGAAGAAAATGAAATCATTAAGGCACTGTCCTATTGAAATAACCAGATCAGCAGGGCTGAAAAATCAAGCTGAGTTTCTTGCTCACCAGGCAAGGGAAAATTGTGTCATGCCAAAGTGAGTTCAGTGATTCTCCCTGAGTCTCCCCACGCAGAAGGCCTATAGGGTCAAAAAAGGAACTGTTGTCAAATAAGACAGGCATTTGAAAGGCATTATTTGATTGGTGTAGGAGGGGATTATAAAGTCTTTTTCGGGATTGGTCATTGTTTGATTAACGTTACAAAAGCACAGGCAAAGTTCTCAAAGTGGCCCAAGATGTGTTGCATTGAGATTCTGTTAGGTTTAGGGTCTTGTAGAAGCCACTTGAATAAGAAAATCCTTAGCAAGGGCTGTGGATTTCCAAGTTGTATTTTTTAAGTTGCCCTGATGATCTAACCCAGATAACTGTAAGGCAAGTCCAATGAACATAAACATTTCTTTGACTAGCATGGCAATGGCAATTAATGCCATGCTTGCTTCCATCTGTGTCATATCCACACTTCCTGGTGAGGGAGTCAAGCATGCAAAAATCCCAGGTGATGGAGAATCAGTAAGAGCAAAGGCCTAGGAGCTGAAAGGGGCCTGGTGTGTTCGATAAACAGCAAGAAGGCCAGTGTGGCTAGAGCAAAGTCAGGAAGGAGGAGAATGATAAGAAAAATAGATTCAGTAATGAATTAGAGTTCTCCACAGAAACAGAACCAATAAGAAATAGAGAGATAAAGAGATAGATAAATAAGAGTTATGCACTGCATAAGGATACATCGGTCAACAATGGACATATACAATAGTGGACCCATAAAATGATAATACTGCATTTTGTACCTTTTCTATGTTTAGCTATGTTTACATACACAAATACTTACCATTGCATTACAGTTGCCTACAGTATTCAGTACAGTAACATTCTGTATGGGTTGGTAGCCTAGGAGCCATAGGCCATATCATATAGCCTAGGTGTGTAGTAGACTATACCATCTAGTGGTAGAGTATAAGTACACTAGGATATTCACACAGTGACAAAATCACCTAAGAACACATTTCTCAGAATGTATCCCTGTCGTTAAGCAACACATGACTCTCTGTGTGTGTATCAGTCAAGTTGACACATAAAAGTGACCACCACAAATAGGAGCCAGATCTGTCCAGGACATGGTCATACGTGAACTTTTATTTCAAATAGAAACCTGATGAAGAATTTTGAGCAGGAAAGTGACAAAATCTGATTTATAAGTTTTACAAGATTACATTCTCAGACGTGTGAAGAAGATTCTCTAGGGGAGAAAAAGTAGAAGCAGAGATATCAGTTAGGAGGTTTATTGTGGTGGCCCAGGAGATGACAATGACTTAGACCAGGGGGTGATAATGGATAGAGGTCAAATTCGTGATCTATTTTGAAGGTAGAGTTGATAAGACTTGATGAGGGATGTAGGGTGGGAAGGAAAGAAGGAAATCAACACCACTTTTGGATTTTCAGCCAAAACACCTTTTTAAAGTTATAGGAAGGGTTAACACTAGAAAAGTAAAGGGCATGTTAAGTTGAAGGTGCTGGTGAGACATCCAATTAAATAGCAGTTGGATATATAAATTTAGAGTTTAAAGTAAAGGTAGAGGTATAACTTGCAATCATTAGCATATAAATGTTACTAAAAGTCACAGGACTGGTTCAGACCATTCAGAGAGTCAATATTGATAGAGAAGGCAAAGAGAAGAAGGGAGGGGCAGAGGAGGAGAGGACTGGGAAAAGCATAAGACTGAGCCATGCCAATATGTAGAGATCGTGTTGTCGTTGCTTAGATGGGAGATAGTACAGCAGGTTTATATGTTGATAGTAGAGAGAGGAGAATGAATGATGTACAAGAAAAGGGGCATAAGTGAGGGAACAAAGTCCTTGGGTCATTGAAAAGGGATGGAGGAGATGTACAAGGGGACAGGTTCACGTGTGAGAGGAGTGGTAACAGAATATTTGTGGCAGGAGAGAAGGGAAAATATGTGGTTACCGATGCCTACAAGTAAGTTAGTTGAGTTACTGATAGGAAGATGAGGCTGTGCTTTTCTGAGTACTTCTATTTTTCTTAATGAATTAAGAAACAAAGTCATTAAGGAGAGTGAGGGAAAGAGGTAGTATTGGAGTTTTTTGAGGAAAAGGAAAGTATGGAATGGTCTCAGTGAGTAGGGGAGCAAACTGACCAGGGAAATATTAATATTATAGGATGGTCAAGGAAGGTGAAATCTACAGTCAATAATGTGAAGTGAGGCCAGTAGCAGCGTTATGTGTTTTTCTCTAACGACGTTCTGCTCCTCAGATATAATCGGGCACAAATTTGTGTTTAACCTGGATCAGGTAACTTAGAGGCCAGAGGCTTGAGAAAGTTGCAGGAAAGCAATCATCAGAGTGATAGTGGAGAGGGAGGGAGTGGGGAGCCATGGCTTAAAATTGCCATCAAAAGAGGGAAGGTGACAAGGAGGTCAGTATATATAACAAAAGGTCAGGAGTAGAACAAAAGACTAGTAGGATGGTGGCATGTGCTTCAAAGGAACTTTGATTTTTGAGGAAGAGGGAGGAGCAAGGATACAATACCAGCAGACCTGAAAGTAAGATGGGTTAGATCAGTGCTTCTCATTTGGGGGTGATTTTGCCCCCCAGGGATATTTAGCAATATGGGGGGGTGGTCTGCTAGTGGCTTCTAGTACATAGAGGCCAGGGATGCTGGAAACATCCCACAACGCACAACATAACCCACAACAAAGAATGATCCAGCCCAAAATGTTAATGGTGCTGAGATTGAGAAACCCTGAGTTAATTCAAGAAGGTAAAGGGAATGTTCATAAGAGAAAGGTTTTTTTTCCAGCAGGCAGAGTGGAAGGGCTTGAGGAGTAAAGAAGGTGTGCAGAGTTGAGTCAAGGTAGGAGATAAACAAAGCCTTATGGGGAAAAGGGCAGCAAGAGGGAGCTGGGCAGATTAACCATTTGGTGATGACTAAAGGATGTCAGATATCACTGATTTGATCCCGGAGAGATGGAAAAGCAATTCTACTCACAGCTCTCTTCTCTGGACTAGTCTCCTTGGCAAGTTGTGGTGAGGAGGACAGGATGGGAAGTGGAGGAAGCACCTTGGTGTGCTCCCCAAAAAGAGACTCCCCCGAGGGCTTCTCTTTGGTCCTATAGGCAGCCAGAGGAGGGGTGGTCTTAACACCAGCTTAACCCAGGCTTCAAATCTAGTCCATGAAAAGAAGACAGAACTTTATTGTACAGTATCGGGATAGATGTCTATAAATGGGCAAAAACTCAAAGTCATAAAATCCTATATTAAAATGTCACATTTTGAAAATGATGGAGACTGAATATGTGCGGTGTGGTAAAAAAATTGTAAAGTGTTGCTGTGCCAGATGAATGTACCTTAAATGTGTCATTTACATTTTGACAGTTTCAAATGCTCCCATTTTATTTCCTCCTTTGTGCTAGAACACTGTGAATTCAGGGGAATTTGTGGCTCTTGGTGTTGAAAGACTCCCTCCACCCCCATTTTCATGGATAGAGTTATCAAGTTGAAGAAAAGGCTACAGATTTCTTAGAAATACTTTTCCCCAAAATGGATCAATAATTTCACTGAGTTTTTTAAAATAAAAATAATGTTAATGAATAACCACTCTGTGCCAAGAATTGTAACCCAAAGGAATGTAGTACCTTAATCAAAGCATTTTTAGCTATTTCATTAAAACACATTTTTTATTCTCTTAGGGCAAATCAAAAGGCACAAAAGTTTAGCATTATAATTCAATTGTAATATATTAAACTTTATAAGAATTTTAAAATTGGGCCATAAAGAAAATTTCCTATTTTAAAATGTGCTACTCTAAATTAACAATATATCTGTGATTTAAATCATTAACTAAAATTTCAATAACACATATATTTAAATTTAGTTGACAGTCAACACATGGTTAATAACCTTGGATTATTTTATTGCAAGTACCAACATATGAAATCATGCATTATAAATTCAGATTGCTCAGGGATATTTTCCTAAGCAAATAACAAAATGGTATCAATATAGCTGTTTGACTGACTCCATTAAAAGTCTGCACTAGTGAGTTTTAAGTGACCTCTTAGCTTCCTTCTTGACCACCTTGACAGAATGTATCCTTGGTCGAAAGGGGAGCTGAGTTTCACGCTGTGGCTAGATCAACACAAATTCAGCAATACTACTGGGGCAATATCCTAACATTGGTAATGAGTGTAAGGAAAACAGTTTAAATCTCTCTTTAAAATATTGTTTAAATGTCAGTAAGGTGTTTTGCTCTGTGTGAATGATGATGGGTTTCTGAATAACTCCATTATTCACATTATACATTTTTGTGCAGGCAACCTCTCGCTAGGACTACCAAGGAAAGTATTACTTGTTAGTGAAGCTGTATCCAGCTCTGCTACTTCACCCCAACAAGTAAATCAAGATGGAAATGGATTAAGGTAGGTGAGTCAAAAGGAATAAAGTCATTTATTCCTTTAGAGAGGGAAAAAGAGAAAGGCGTGGGAGGGAATGAGAAAATTACTCTATCCATCTAAAACACCGTGCGTGAGACTTTTTTCCTTTTCTTTTTTTCTGCCTAGTGGAAAAATAAACAAGGAGGGAAGGAAGAAAGAAAGAGAGAGGAGGAAGAGGGAAGGGGGAGGGCGGGTGGGGGAAAGAGAGAAAGGGAGGAGAGGGAGAAAGAGATCCAAGGAAAGGAAACAGAGGAGATGCTGTGTCATTCTCTCCCCTCCCGCCCTGCACAGGACTCCTCTGGCAGCTGATAGAGACAGAGGCTGAGAGAGAGGCTGCAGTCCTGTTGTGAATGAAGAAGCTCTGAGGACTTTAAATCAAAGCAAAGTCACAGAGCAGTAAAGTCAGGATGAGCTCAGGGAGTTCAGCACCACAGCAAGCAGATGAGAAAAAGGAGCCAAAGGTTTCTCTCTCTAAAGATGTAAAAGTTAAGAGAGAAACAGAGGAGCCATTACCATAGTTATCAGACGGTGAACAAAGGAAGCGTTCTAACTTAGGCTGGTTTACTTTACAAATTGCAATTAAATAGCGTTTTAAAATATTGTGTCTGTTTTATAATACAAACTTAGTAATGGGATGCATGCAACTTTGATAACTATAGCACAGAAGATACAGTTATTTATCCTTGGGAAGGAATTTAGGTAGAAAATACTATCCATATTCAGGAAAAGTGTGGGCCCAGTCACACTGAAGTATGACCAAGTCATTGGCACTTAGTTGACATTCAATAAATATTTGCTGAAACAATCAATCCATAAATAAATGGATGGATACACACATGAATGAATGAATTCAAGCAAGCAAGCTGGTCACAAGATCCTTGAAATTGCAAGAAAAGGATTAATATTGAAAAAGCAAACTCTAGGAAACAGAAAACCTAAACTAACAGAAAATGCCTCCTCCTCCAGTGGTCAAGAGCATCACTCAGCTTTTAATGACAGGGTATATGCATATTTACATTAAACTAAACACTTGGACTTGACAGCTTAATTTACAATGTTTTCTCCTTGCCACTTTGTTTCTTCAAAAATCTGCTACACAAGAACTAAATGCCCAAATGTATGCACTGTGGCATTTCCTATATTGAATGACAATGAACAACCTCTGTTGCATAGTATGACAAGCATTTCCTCCCAAGAAAACCTTTCAGGATGTAAAACTTGCATAGCATTTGTGTTGCTTAAGACAGAGTGATATGCCCTCCATTAAACACGCTTTGCTGTTAATCCTCTCAATAGTGCGTTCCTAAGCCAACTGAAGAGCTCTGGGCATTAAGGGTTTTGGTCAATGACCATGTTTTAATGACCATCAGATCACCAGACAGTGGAATTCTTTTGCCTGCAGTTTACCCCCTGACAGAGACTGCTTTAAACATGCAGGCACTGGGAGATGGCTAGGCAGCCAAGCCAAAAGGAGGGAGTGTGGATTATCAGCACGTCAGATCCTTGGAAAGTAATTGGCAAGCCTGTTTCATCGGTAGAAATTTCCCTAGCAGAGGCAGTCTGTGTCACAATCCATGTTGAACCTTTTACCAGTTCTTTTAAGTTACAAAATAAGGCATAGCAGGAACTTATCACCCAAAGGACATGGACCTCAGGCAGAACGTAAAGGCTTCGTCTAAAAGCATTCGAAATATTCGACATGAATCTGGGGAACAAGTAAGGCTGGCCTGACTTAGTATTTCCCTCACTACACGTGCCTCCACCCCTGTGAAATATCCAGCCTCATCTTTATCTTCTATCGGGTTCTTTTTGTAATTTTTGCATAGATTTTGTCAAACAATCAAAGAACTCAAATCAGATAGTTGACTTCCATATTTGAACCCTAACACCTTCCCTTTTTAGCAATGTAATCTTAGATGAAACAAGTTTAACCTCTTTATGACTCAGTTTCTTCACCTGCAAAATGGAATAAAACTAGTACCTCTGTCATAGGATAATTGTAAGCAATGAGATAATGTATGTAAAATGTTTAGTAGAGTGACATACAACACACACTCACCGAGTGTTCACCAATAATAGTAACAGCTATTATTATAATTATAGCTACCCTACGGAATTGTCAAACCTTAAAGGTAGCAGAGGTTTTAAAGAACAGCAAAAATAATGGCTCCCTATCAAAATCCCATTATTATTTTTATTTTGTTTTTAGTACTGATTCATCCTCAGACATTGTGATCGAATTGATCTGGGTGGCGCTTGGGCATCGAGATCTTTTTTAAGCATCCCCAGTAATCCTAATGAGCAGCCAGATGAGGATGCTGAGCCTCAGAAAGCTAAATTAAGCACCTCAAGGTCACATGGCTATTTGGTATATCAAAGACTCAACCTCAATCCCAGTAGAGTACTCCGGTTTGCTTCTAAGCCTAAAGTTGTCTCCTTAGTAAAGTTCTACCTAATAAGACATTACTTATCTTAACGTATGCATTTTTTGCCCACAGGAGGACTTTGGAAAAGAAGATGCCTGGTCCTGGGGTGGTAGCTAGGCCCCAAGTGGCAGCACAGTCCTCTGTCTGGGGAATCTAAGCAATCAGGGGTCTAGAAACCAAAGATAATTTCTGGGTCCTGGACAGTGAAAGGGTTTCTGGACAGTGAAACACTGCAGTGGCGCTGGGGACCTATGGGAATGAGCACCATTATTATCAAGTGGTTTCAATGTTGTCACCAGAGGTATGTGTGACTGAGGGCTGTCCTGGAGGCTTCCCTGCCTGGTGGTCAGCACACTAGCTTTCAAGAAATGGACAATAAAGCCACATTTACTAGAACCTGTTCAATATCCAGGCCATGTCTTTGCTTAGTTCTATTTGTCTTCCTTATGGGTTTTGGATTTCTAAGTATGAAATCTGAACCCTTAAACAACATAGATTCAGTTATACAGCAGTCTTACCCCTCTCCAGAACCATTCTTGCCTCTGGGTCTTTGACAATACTGCTCCACCCTCCAATGATGTCCTCCCTTCTCCTCCTCCTTTCCCTCTATGCAAAGGTCTACCTTTGTCTTAACTATCTCTACCTTGAAAAATTGCTCTTGCCTGTGAACTATCACACCGAGTCAGTATCACAGAGTTCAATATGCAATCCAATTTAGAAACTCAATTATGAGTTCCTGAGGGTAGGAACTTACAGGAATGTTTTCTGTATCTAATACATTAGAATGTGGCTGAGTATGTATCAGATTTTTGATAAACAATTCTGGTTGGTTTATTGTTGATCTCTTACTTAAATGGGAGGTGATGGATAGGATAATGAAAGAAAAATATTTTGGATAAGAAGACCTTAATAAGTAGATACACATTATAAGAATCAATTGAGGAGGAATTAATAAGTGGGTAAAGAAACAAAACCTCTACTCCAGAGAGCAAAAGTGGGCCTCCTGGAGATAAGCACGCAATGAAAGGTGATTCCTTAAAAAAATCTAGCTGTCGATTCACATAGAGAATTTATAAGTAAATTTATTAATTTCTTGAATATAATTTCTTAAATATAATTAATTTCTTGAATATAATTTAAGAATATTTTTGTGCAGCTAGAAATGTGGCATTGTAATTTTTTCATTTTTAACACAAAATATAGCATACTATACCCATTGTTCTACACTTTACTTTTTCTAAAACTTCATAATATATCCTGGAGATATTTCCATTTCAGGACCCAGAGAACCTTATCATTTTTAATAGCAGCATAATATTCCATTCTACAATTGTTACTGTGGCCTTTTAAATTTCCAATAAGACTGTATTATTGCTTGAATGTTTCAAGTTTTATATGTCTTACAGATAAATGGTCTATCACCACATTTATTATAAATGGGATAATAATGATTCAAAGTGAAAATTTGGTAATTACAGTATGAGTTTTGTGGTGTCTGAAGACAATTTCTGAGCTGTCAGAACCCTTAATAAGAAAAATTACCAGAATCCCAAAGTCTTCTTGGCAGAAAATGTGAATTCAGGAGTAACAAACTCCTCTTGGGGAACTGTCACTACAAAACAGAAGTAGAGTGGACCCATGTTAATGAAATGCCCACAAGATGTGAACAATGAGATCTTGTCCTTATGTGTCCATGTTTTAAATCTTTTCCTGGGGAGCAAACTATGAATAAATTAGGCAAAATACAGTCCTGCATTTTGTTAGAATTCTGGGAATATGACTTCTGTTTCCATAGGCCTTTGGGGGCCATGTTTTCTCTTGTTTTTATTCTCTTCCAGGGCACCATCTGGGATTGTATTAATGACTGTTCAAACTCTCACTTTTGTAAAATCAAATTTCTTGCTTTTCAAACCTATAGAGTTTTTAAAATCTTGTACAGAGAAAGCTCTTCTGCCTTTTGCTGATCAACTCCTAAGTTTAGTTTGGTCTTAAATAATTTATAGCCATCATAATGAGTGTTTTAGTTATTAATTGCTGCATAACAAACTTCCCCAAAATGTAGTGGCTCAAAAAAAAAATTTTTATTTTCCTCACAATTTTGTAGGTCGGGAATTCAGGAAAGGCTCAGCAAAGCAGTTCATCTCTGATCCATGTGGTATCAACAACAGAGGAGGGTGGAGAATGGGCTTCCAAGAAAACTTCTTTACTCACATGTCTGAAGCTGCATAGTCTCTGTCTCTCTGTAAATCTCTCTTTCTCTCTCTCCACATAGTATATTGTCCTCCAAGGTTTCCCATGTGGCTATGCTTCTCACAGCATGGCAGTCTAAGGATAACCAGATTTGTGATTTGGCAGCTCAGGGCTTCAAGAGTAGGTATTCCAAGGGACAGGATATGGAACTGGCCAGTCTCTTCTGGGCTAAGCCCAGAAACTGTAATAGCATCATTTCCAAGGAATTATTTTAGTCAAAGCAGTCAAATAGCTTGCCCATATTCAAGGAGAGGGGACATAGAGCTTGCCTCTTACTAGAAAAAATATCAGACTGGGTGCAGTGGCTCATGCCTTTAATCCTAGCACTCTGGGAGGCCAAGGCAGGAGGATCTTTTGAGGTCAGAAGTTCGAGACCAGCCTGAGCAAGAGTAAGACCCCATCTCTACTTAAAAAAAAAAAAATAGAAAAAATTAACTGGGCAACTAAAAATCGAAAAAAATAGCTGGGCATAGTGACACGCACCTGTGGTCCCAGTTACTGGGGGGCCGAGGCAGGAAGATCGCCTGAGCCCAGGAGTTTGAGGTTGCTGTGAGCTAGGCTGATGCCATGACACTCTAGCCCTGGGCAACAGAGCGAAAGTTTGTCTCAAAAAAAAAAAAAATCAAATAATTCGTAACCATGTTAACCAGTCACAACAGGGATATAATCCATTCTACCTCCTAAAAAATTGCCACCTTTTAAAGTTTTGCTTAGAAACTAAAGAAAGGTATTCCTCACATTCATTTGAATTGAGAGGTGGTATTATTAATTTGTACCTGTATATACTATAAGAAGCACAAACCAGGCCGGGCGCGGTGGCTCATGCCTGTAATCCTAGCACTCTGGGAGGCCGAGGCGGGTGGATCGCTCGAGGTCAGGAGTTCAAGACCAGCCTGAGCAAGAGCAAGACCCCATCTCTACTAAAAAATAGAAAGAAATGATCTGAACAACTAAAAATATATATATAGAAAAAAAAATTAGCCTGGCATGGTGGCACATGCCTATAGTCCCAGCTACTTGGGAGGCTGAGGCAGTAGGATCGCTTGAGCCCAGGAGTGTGAGGTTGCTGTGAGCTAGGCTGATGCCACAGCACTCACTCTAGCCTGGGAAACAAAGTGAGACTCTGTCTCAAAAAAAAAAAAAAAAAAGAAGCACAAACCAGCATAGTCTTGTGGAGGAGGGGACAGATATGGCCCTATGACATAGCAGTGTGCTCTGCTTCCTTGTTTCAAAATAAATTCTTCACATAATGTCCCAACATCCCAGAGAGGGGAAAATTGTAACTGTGTGGCACTTGAAACACTATGACGTAAACTCATCTTGAGAAGTTATGAAACCTGAGTGGCTGCTGTACTTCTACTGAGATGGTATGACAGTGTGCTTTGAAACAAAAGTTCTAAAAATGTACCACCTGATTTTGAATCCAAATTCAGCCATTTACTTACTGAGTGACATTAGGAAAACTACCTCTCTATATCTAGTGCCCTAGGTATAAATTGAGAACAATGTATGTATTTACATCATAAGGATATGATAAGAATTAAAACAGATAGTGCATGTAAAAAACTTAGTGTGTGGCATATTTTAAGTGCTTCATTTAGTTGAAATAACACTAGTTGCTCTTACAGATAAGCCCTAAACTTTCAGTGGCTTTACACAAGAGAAGTTAATTCCTCATTAATGAAAAGGCCAATTAGATGTTGAAGGTAGGAAAGGATGATCCTATGCTCCACATAGTCATTCAAAGTTCAAGGCTAAAGAAGATTCTTCTGCCTTCCTCAACAAGTGGCTTCCAAGGCCACCTTGGATGTTGACATCTAGGTGTCAGATGGGAGAAGAGAGAGCATGTAGGATCCTGCAAGAGGCTTGTAAGGATTAGGCCCAGATATGGTATAAATCAATTCCATTTACATTCCATTGGCCAATGGCCCCTTCTAGATGGAGAAGGGTCTGAAAAATGTAGTCCCTCGTTGAGCAGCTGCTGTCCAGCAACACTACTGCACTATGGAAAGAAAAGCACAAATAGTTGGTGGACAACTAACATATCCACCACAGTGGTATGGCTTTTATAACTTATTCTCACAATGGCAAAGACGGATTTTTTTTTCATTGAGCCAGAAATCGAAAACAATTAAAAAGAGACTAAAATCTCTATCCCCTGAAATTATTGTTGGCTATTCTTCCTCCCATGTCCCTACTCCCCCACACATCATGATCTTTGAATCACAAATTTCAAATATTGAACTTAGTTCTCAATAGTTTGTTACGAGTTTAATAATTAAAGTAATTTCTTCTAGGCCATATCAGAATGAATCAATCATCTTCCCTGGGAAGGCCAGAGATACAAGTCTATGGTGGTATTACAGAGGAAGGGCAGGACAGTGATTTTAGGCTGAGACAGGCCTTTGATGGCAGACAATTTGGAGCAGGCCAAGAGTTTTCTTTTGGCAGAAAGACGTTTTCCCAAGTGGCACTGAAAATTAAAATTGTTGGAAGAGATTAGTACGTCCTGCTTGAGTGGAACGCTATCAAGGGATTCAAAAATCTAGATGTATATACTCATTTGAGTAAGTGGAACAGACTATTCCTGTGATCCAAATTTCTTATTAAGTATTCTTAGGGGAAAAAATCTATCCATACATGCATTATTATTAACCCAGGATTTGTGGACCCTTGGAGGTCTGTGGATGGTCTTCACGGGGTCTATGCATCTCCTGAGGCTGTATGCAAATGTGTGTGTGTGTGTGTGTGTGTCTGTGTGTAAAAGCATATATACATATACAATCTCTTCATGATCACCACTTTCATATAAGCTATTGATACCACTGTCTGAACCACTGTCAATCGTGTGCCAGAGTTCAGCATGAATTTCACAATGTCACGTGGTATGGGAAATGGGCTTTTTTAGGGAAAGGGAAATTTACAAGACAGCATCAGACAAAAAGGAAGCCAGAAGTCCTCCATCTTCCCATTATCCCACAGAGAAACATGCTGAGACTTAATAATCTGCTGGACATGCAGCATGGGTCTGTGTTCCCCTAGAGCTATGGTTCTCACCCAAGGGTGAATTGCCTGTCAAAGGCATTTGGCAGTATCTGGAAAAAGTTTTGATTACTACGACTGGGGTTGGGGAGCTATTGACATCTAGGGGGTAGAGGCCAGAGATGCAGCTAAACATTCTACATTGGACAGGTCAACCACCCACAATAAGGCATTATCACGTCCAAAATGTCAGTGCTGAGGATGAGAAACCTTGCACTAGAGGGACTTTCCCAACATGACAATCTCTCTCCAAATATGTTCAGAATGTCAAAAGGTCTTCTCTGTTCCCTGTATCCAATTCTACAGTAGAGTAGGCATAGTGCCTTTTTTTTTTTTTTTTGTATTTTAGTTCCCCTCAAGGCATGGCATGCAGATAGGTAGTCTAATTTGGAAAGTGATCACAAGGAACAGAAATGGTGGTGCTAGGAAGAGTGAAAAGGGAGGATGGAAAGCCAAATTAAGGGTACATTTGTAAGCTGTCACTATTGTGGGCAATCGGAGCTCAGTCCTTCTAGAGATTTCCTAAGGAGCCATGTACAATGCTCCTCAGAATTATCTGCTGTAGGGACCAATATTTATCTACTGACTGCCATCCCCCAGTGGTGAAGGATTTTCCCATGGGTGTTAACTCCCCTCAGATTTATGCATTTGCTGAGAACACAAGCCTTGTACAAGATAACTAGTATGGCTAGGGTAAGGGTAAGGTGATGTTAGCTTCTACCCTCATATAGCTGACTGTCACCACAGGAAAATAGGTGGACCGAGAGGATATAGGCAGGACACAAGGTATGTCCAATACACTCAATCTAGCAATTTGTTTTGCAGTAGGAGGTCCTGCACTAAACCCTCCCTACTTCCCACGGTTCAGATTTACAGATGGAAACAAGCAATCAAGATTCTGGCATTTTTTTCTGGCCAGGAGTGAGGTGCTACTCTGGAGGGGGCCAGATTCTGTCTCCTGGTAATGTTCCATTTCTATCTGTACTGAATTTTTCCCAAACAGCTCTTAGGTGATGTGTTTAGGATGCCTCAGCCATCCAGATAGCATCCTGGTGTGGGGACTTTCCGTCCTCTGTCTTTAGGGCTCTGGGCTCTCAGACTCTTAAGGGGAGAGAGTGGGCTGTTTCAGCCACCTACTGCCACCCTTCAGCACCCAGGATTCTGCTCTCACAGTGATCTCACCACTCTAGGACTTCCAAATGACCAGCTACTCTAAGTCCTAGTAATCTTCTGATAGACAACAAAGCCACTGGCTCACTGGCCATTCCACAGCTGAGTGGCCTGGCTTGCCCTCTCAGGGGCTGTGGTGATCGAGATCACCATGGTCATCCAGTGGCCTTCCTTCATTCCAAATGACCCTGTTCACTAGCCCTCCAATTACCTCATTTTCCCCCTCAGGAGGGATATCTTCTGTTTCCAGGGTGGCCCACTGGATCCTTTCCAGCTAGAAAACAAGGATTCTCACCACTTGATGTACCAGGTGGGTTTATTTGTGGTTATCACCTCTTGTGTTAAAGGACTTAAAACAAATTCCACAATGTCACACCATATAGAAAAAGTAGAAACTTACAAGGCCAGGGTCATAGGAGAAGAGAGAGTATAAATGTCCCATCCTCCCATTAGCCACACGGAGGGGCATCCCAGGGCCAGGGCATAGGTTTGCATCTAGGAAAAAGACTCTGCCCTATTCACTCTCAATCTTAGAGCAAATATGAGAGAAAGGGGCCACAAGCACACTCCTGAGAACCAAGCTATCTGGATTTGGGTCCCATCTGTTTGTAGGAGTTGCCCGGGACCACTAACTGGCCAGTATCTGGGGTCCACAGATCTATGAGAAGCTGAGTTTGCGTACAGCCACTCTCACAGGGAGAAATGGCACTAACTAGGCTGAATCAAGTATTACATTTAGGAATGTAATATTCTGTCAGAATTTCTCTCTCTCCCCACCCCATTTCTGAGGAATATAATGACTTATTTCATATATTATATAGCCTATTTTCATATTCATATAAACCATACTATTGAGAAACAGATAAGTTGCTTTTTATTTAGTTGCCATTTAGTTCTCATCATTATTTAGGGACTGTTATAGTCAATTTGCTTTTTAACAAATGAGATTATATGATTGGATTTATGTTTTCAAAAATAATCTTAAGAGCAAGGATAGAGATCGGATTAGCAAGTAAAGATTGGGTACCCATACACTCCTGCTGGGAGAAAGTCGGGGCCCCAGTCCAGCCAGCTCATTGATCAGGCCACTCAGAGTAAGCTGCCTGGGTCACCGTTATGCAGTCTGGCTCCTCGCATCCCAGAACCACTGCAAAACACTAATATTTTAGCAATGTCTTTGTGGACTATTTCAGCAAGCAGTTCTAATTTTGCTGCTAAAAAACACTCTTACGTTCCTGTGCACCATTCATTTCTCCTTCCTACAACATTTGTCTTGCTCTGCGCGTATACACCAGCTAAAAACCTCAGCTACCTATGCTGATTAGAGAAAGAAATGTAACCCTAAGTAGATAGATTCACTAGGCAACTAGCCATATGACCATCTAATCCCTGAAACAAATAATTAAAAATAAAAATAAGTAAATAAGAGAGGTACACCATCACTGCATTAAAACTCCAACAAGGTAGATGTACTTGATTGCTAAAATACAACCTGGAAGAATCAGAAGGGGCTAATGCTGACTTTTGATATTGGGCTGGGAAACAATGGGGATATGCTGACAAGCAAAACATTGCCTCTGTCCAGATTCTCTCTCTGGCCACTACTGCATCCATTAATTTTCTGCCCGAATGACAGCATGCCTCCTAATGTTTGCCTTGCCACTTTTTATTTTTCCCAATCAGCTGCTGCAGTCCCCTTGCAAAAGAAAGTAAAAACAAGTGCCTGGCAAGGAAAAAACAAACAAAGCTTCATTGGTCTAGATAGACATGTGCCGTCATCAGCTCTGACAGCAGCCTTAGAAAAGGAGAAGCCAAAATGTTTTCCTTTCATTCTTAAGAGAAAGAAAGAGAGAGGGAGATTGGGGGGAGAAAGGATAAAATTATAGTGCATATTGGGGAGGTTTTCCCCAAATGAAGGAGGCAGTAAAAGATAATGCCATTGTGTTAGAACACAATTGATTTCCAGTGTGTTTATATCACAGACGAAATAAACATGAAGAACCGCAGGTAAACAAAACTGCAAATGTCATTTGGTACTGAGGGATGCTGCACCCGAACAGCACATGGAGAGAATCAGTAATCACGTTTTCTTTCAGCCTGTGCTTAACAAATCAGATGGAAGCACAGGACTCTCTAGGTATAATAATGGCATGCTAAAAATAACCTCCTCCCCTCCTTATGTAACCCAGAGGCAATCTCATTCAGTTTCTAAATTTAGAGCCTTCAGCAAAGGCCAGTCTGGTGGGGAGGTGGCTTGTGGTGCCAGTTAGCAGAATGACTCATAGGTCTCAGCTAATAAAAATTAGATTTATCACCCTCCGGAATAATATATGAAGGGATACAGGTATGGGAATCATTTTAAAAACATTTTTAAGAGCCCCAAATAAGACAAAGCAAGCTTCTTTATTGCAATCAGGTGGGAGACGATGAAAGGGGACCATTTAGACTCAAATTATCTTGTAATAGGGAAACAAAAAATCATGTTTATTTGATAATCTTATGAGGAGAAATTCTGAAAGCATCTACAAAGTCACAGCTTGCAACCTGTTTATATATGTGGGTCAGCAACTGGATTCGAGGTGACAATTTCTGAAGCAAAAACAAAATTTACTGACTTTGAAGTTTTCCATTAAAAAGACACATGCTTTTTTTTCCTTGACCCATTCTCCTGTTCATCTCCTGTATCAGTTCTAACAGCAAGTTTACAAACAGAACTCTACACACATGCACACACACACACACACATTACACTATAATTTCTCCCTCATAACTTACTAGGATGGTTAAATAATAAAATCAGCTTTGTCTCTAGTCTCTAATCACAAATTATCATTTGCCCTGGTAAAGTTTCCATCTATCCAGCATCCACGCCACTAGAAAATACTAACGGCCGGAACTGTTTTGCAGTAATGTTCCACAATAATAAATGCTCACAGTGGTGGTTGAAGTTTACAATATCCTGAAGTGTCCTTTGAATTATGATAGAAAGACAGTTTTTTGGTTTGAAGGAAATACATTAGGATTCTTTGAAAATTATTTATTCGAAGATGGATTAGAGGAATTTTCCATGGGCTTCAGGGACTGAAAACCTAGATTCAAGTCCAGATTCATTGGCAATTCATTACAGGACAATTCGTTGCAACATTCTGAGCCTCAAAATCCTTACCTGTACATTGGGGCTAATAATAATATATTAGCAAAGTGCCGTGAGCATCAAATCAAATAGTAATGCAAGAGTGCTTTGGAAATTATGCATTCTATAATATTGTTCAGTTTTTTTTTTTATTCTCGGAAGGCTAGATGGAATATAAAATTTATCAGCATAACCCTTTTTTTCAAGTTGTCAAATACATTTAGCACAAGTGTGTCATAACCAAGACTCAGAGCATTCCTGCAATTTTTTAAAAAGCCTATTTGTTTTTAAGAGTATTCAAGTATATTTAGCACACATATACACCACTGTGGATTTGATGCTGAGAAATTCTGTACTAGATAATTGCATTTTCTCTTTCTAAAATTATTTCCTATAGACTAAATAAAATAGAAAAGTACCCCATAGGAATATGTATAATAACTGTATTTTTTCATTTTCTGGAAAATGAAGTCCCAGTTTCAAATAGTTTGTCTTATTGTCACCAAATGTTCATTCATATATTATAATTTTTATTTTAAAAAGCATGTTGACTAATGATGACAGTTTGCAGATGCCCAATGGATGACTCATTCTAATGTACTCTGATAAAAGAAAAAGAGCATATCCCTAGATGATGTGTATTAAAATGTATATTTGCAAACACATTGTATTGCTCTTATTTATTTTTCACTTATCTGCAGGCCATCAAGGAGATAGGGTTCCCAACAGTATCTCCTCCATCCTTTCTACTTCTTTCCTTTTTTGTGGTAAGAACACTTAACATGAGATCTACCCTTCAAACAAAGTTTTAAGTGTACAATACAGTATTGTTAACTATAGGCACTGCATTGTACAGCAGATCTCTTGAACTTATTTGTCTTGTATAACTGAAATTTTATACATATTGAACAGCACCTCCCCATTTCTCCCTCCCCCCATCCCTGGTAACCAACATTCTACTCTGCTTCTAAGAGTTGGACTATTTTAGGTAACTCATATAAGTGGAATCGAGAAATATAAGTTTATTGAACTTGATTTATGTATCTGTACAGAAAAAAATTGGCAATATATCCACAATGGAAGAAAACATTAATCAAATTCATAACTCGCACTTTTACTTCCACATCCATTCCCAAAGCTAATTATTTATTCAAATATGAGCATCTTCCATTAGTAGAGCCTGTAGGCAAATGAGATGCTGGAAAAAAAGGAAACATGATAGTAACGGCTAACACTTATATCGCCCTTATGTTATGCCAAGCATCGTTCTGCACTAAGTACTTTACAAATAACACTGCATTTAAGCCTCCTAACTACCATCTGAGTGGATACTATAATTATCACTGTTTTATAGTGGGGAAATTGAGGTGCTGAAAGGTTAAAAATAACTTTCCCAATGTTTTTCAGGGTCTGAGTGGCAGATGAGAAACTCAAACTCAGAGAGTCCAGCCTCTGAATCTATGTGCTTAACCGCTATGCTTCATGGCCTAGACCCCATACTTTTTTTCCCCCACAGTGAAGACGCAGACTGCTGACCCTGAGTTTGATTTAAGATCCAGGAGGGGCCCAGATATTTGTCAGTATTTCCTGTTAAGAGTACACATTGCTTATGGAAGTTCTTCCTGGATGGTCACATCGGCCAATTATAAAATAGTCACAGCACAAAATGGATCTCTCCCAGGCCAGCAAGACCAAATCTTGTCTCAGGAGCAAACGTATCAAAGGCTGCTCTGCTGAGATCCCCTGAATCTGCTCTTCTTTCTATAGCTTCAATGGCCCCCTCTCTTCTGTGAAGTTTCTGATCCTTGACTACATAAATCAGGAATTTGCAGTGTGGTGAATGTGGGCTCTCCCACCATTCCATAGCCAATGAGGAACTCTTCAAAATAAAGGAGGCCCGCACTTTCCAAATATGTTTCTGTCTCCACAAATTCTAAAATTCACAATTCACAAGGAATAGCTGGTATGACTAAGGTGCTAAAAACATGAGATAACAAAACTAATCTGGGGGCCCAGTTCTGTCTCATCTCTGTCACTATCTAAGGGTTGGAACTTGATTGGATCATTTAACCTTAGAACTCCTGTGTCACCATCTGTAAACCATACGCACTGGGGCAGAAGAACTCGGAAGACTTTTACATAAAATTTCACAGCTCTAAAGACACAGATTTGACTTAAATGAACAAAGAAACTTAAAAATACATACATAAGAACAAATTAATAAGCCTAATCATTGCCCAAGAAACCCCCACAAAGGCTTGGGCAGTGGAAGTGAATGGGGCCCTAAAAGCCAACCAGGAAGTCCATTACGTTACTCTCCTACTTTCCAGTGGGTCTGTCAATACAACAAACAATACAACAAAGAACATCTGCAAAGTATCAGCCTGCCCTGGTATACAATGCTCTATGAGCTACACCCTCTCAAATTCCAATCAGAACCATAGAAGCCACCCATTTGGTGAATCAGATTTGGAGGGCTTGGTGAGCATTAATGCTTGAGAGAGAGAGAAATGCAACAGAGAGCGAACTACTGAAGCACTGGAAAAAAAGTAGTACCATGGTCTCTAAATTCAGAGTCAGTAATCTACGAGAGAAGTACTGGGGAAAACACACACACAAAGAATATGGTCAGTATTCTCCAGTGTGTAGTTACCTACTTAGCTAATTCAATTATACAGAAAATAGTTACAAAATTATGAAGAAAAGAAAAAACAACTCTAAGCAATCAAAATAGTGCTAAGTTCATGCACAAAGCTCACACATTTCAGTCACAGAAAGGAGCCTCAGGTCCTTGTTAAGAATTTGTATGTTCTAGCTTTATGTGCTGCTCCAACAAACTTAGTTGCCTAGTTGTCATATTAAACAACAACAAAAAGATTAACAGCTGTAAGTTTGAAGAGGGGTGGGAGGGTGAACATAATTAGCAGAAACAGGCACACTGACTCAGGTAATAGGGAGAGAAAAGACACAGAAACTCAAAAAGCGAAACCCAAGTAGTATTCAAAAGATAATGACGGGCCCTTTAAGGAATCAAAGCCTTTTGATTACATCAGCAGGGCCTGAAGACAGCACAGTCATTGTTATTCATGGCAATCCCAAATCAACCAAAATATTTAGACCACATTCAGAATTCTGGAGTGAAGAAATAAAAGAGAATGGAAATACATTATTAAAGATTCCCATCAAAGAGTTAAAATAAATAAAATGTTGATGTGCATACAAATTTTTCTTTAAATGAAATTCTCTTTAACTGGACCAAATCATTTCCTTATAATGTTAGCGTATTTTTTGGTGATCATCCTAAAGAATCCTTGCAATGCGCCATACTAAAAACTTGAAGCAATGTCATGCAAATTAAGACATTGGAAGAAAATACAAAAACAGGGTTTAGGGTTTGCTGTCCAGGCAAGGTTAATGGAGAGGCCAAATGTGATGAAGAAGGACACAAATGATTGGACAAGAGAAGGCAGAGCATTTACAATTGGAACGACATTATCATTTTAGATACAAAAACCCTAAAGTGATGATAACATTATCTGAACTCTCATGTCCTAACCAAAATCCTTATCACAGCCAACAAGGTGGCCATCGCTTGAGGCCAGGAATTCGAGACCAGCCTGAGCAAGCGTGGGACCCTGTCTCTACAAAAAATAGAAAAATCAGCCTGGTATGGTGATGCGCGCACATGTATTCCCAGCTACTTGGGAGGCTGAGGCAGGAGGATCACTTGAGCCCAGGAGTTTGAGTCTGCAGTGAGCTATGATGGCACCACTGCACTCCAGCCCCAGCAATAGAGTGAGACCCTGTCTCAAAAAAGAAAAAATCCTTATCACATGTGAAGAGATGCTATGTCTGAAATTTTAATCCTTAGATCTGTTTGCTTATGATTTCTTGAGATCATGGCATGAATGCCTCGGTTTTCAAGGGATGCTTAAAAGCCTCTGGAAGACAGCAATCTTCCACAAAATCCACCTCCACTGTGTTTCAGTGCCATGAAATCCCACATGGGGCACTTGCTGTTATACATGCACCTTGAAAGGTAAGTGAGCAAATCACACAGCCAGGAGATTTTTGGGGTGTGGAACCTGGCTGAACAAATCTTACTTCACACTTCAGGCTGGCTGGGAAGCACTAAGCAATATGGTACTTGCTTTGTGCCGCTAGGGCCAGGAAGCACAACAAATCCTAATATATATACACATTTAGCTGAATCCACAGCATAAATGCTCTTTATTTCCTCCTAGAGGCACAGAATATTGATTCGACTGCTATCCCTGGGCAGAGAGACAAAATTGAGATTTCCTCTATTTGCCTTTGTGTAGGAATACTTTCCATCCAATGGGCAGGGAGGAATGACCTACATGGGCAGGCACTGGTTATGTTTTTCTGTCTCAGATATACCTGTATTTTCCCTATGTGTGTGTCTGAACACTATAGTTTCCCCCACAACTACATTGAACTGGAAAAAGTTGGAATAAGGTGATGGAAAATCCCCTTACAGAAATCCCTACTGTCAAACAGCATCTCTTACTGAGTCATTTACTCCTCTAACTGCCTAGAAAATGGCCTCTTCCAGTGAACTAAATGGCATCTCAAGTTGCTTGAGAAATCTAATGCACCTCCTTCTACCAGGCAATCTGTTCTCTTTTCATATGTAGTATTAGGCCTACTATCTTTAATTCTACACCCACATAGGCTGTTACCTAGGCAACAGCATCCCCAGATTCCACACTGGTCAAACCAAAATTTCCATCCATTTTTGTGAATCAAATGGTGACTAATATTATAAAATTGACCAAAGTTGACTTTCAAAACAGTTATAAAAGGAAATTTATAAAAATAGCTAGAACCCCAGTGGTCAAAAGGAAGGTTGGTGTGTGCAGGGAGATGTTTAGTCAGTTGTCAAAGTATAAGGAGAAGATCTTTGCAGGCCAGCTTAGTTCCCCCAATTCAAGTAGCAACTGAGAAGGGGATGGTGGCTCTTTGGGGGATTTTTTTTTCTGTTTTTTAGAGGAAAAAGCAAAATGTATGATATTGTGTCACTTTGAGATCTCCCAGAAGCAGATCTTGAGTCAAAGATTTGGGTACCAATAGTTTATGTGGGAGGCAATCCCAGGCAGCATTCTAAGAGGGGAGGAGAGAGTGAGAAAGAAAAGGGAAAAAAGCCAACAATGCATTAATGAGATGATTAATGCTGTCGGTAGTTGGGGCACAATCCCACTGGAGACCCTCTAAAAACAATGTGGAGCACACCTCAGAATTGTCTGACTGACGGCAAGGAAGCTGGGGCATTTATGCACTTGTTCCCATCCCTGGTAAGTTGAGAGTGGTTCCCAGGCACTTGCAGCTTGCCCTTCACAGGGGCTGAGTAAGGACTTGCTGCAAGAAAATGCCACAGAAACCCGATGGTAGATACTGAAACCATCTGCAGTGACCTCCACAGCCTCTATCGCAGTACTGAAGGCAACTGGAAACATAATGAAATTCCAAGCCAGTTTCCAAAGCCGATCAATAAAATTTGCAAGAGTTGCAAATAAGGAGGCAAAACACCATGATTTGAAATGGGGCAAAAAATAAAAGTCCAGATATTAATCAGGACCAGGATTAATTATATCATCATTATTTTTCTGATCACAGCTCAGAAAGTGATGTTGTGACAAAATATGAACATTTGACGTCCGTTTGACACAGGAAGGAGTTGGTGTGTTGAAGAGAAAAGGAAGCCACATCAAAGAGAATGTCAAAAGAAAAGCTACCCCTTATCAAACTTCTATGCAAAAAAGCAAGAAGCCTCCACTCTGCCCCTTGGGACCAGCTCTGACATTTGGGATGCTTGATAGTTGACAAAAAAAAAAAATCAAGGAGAAAGCCAATATGCCATGAGTTGGGAAGACATGGAGTCAAAGGCATTGTGGGACCTTGCCGCAAGCCAGGGGACACAATGGCAGCAAAGCATCTCAAGGAGTAATGGAAGAGTCCATCAGCCATGTCTGACCTACGAGGTCAGTTGACAACCCCCCAATCACCCACCTTACCCCCTTGTATGATGGGCCCAGACATTTGAGGAATGCTGGCCGATGGGGTAAGGGAAAGGGAGCAGGACAGCCACACATTCAGCCTGAAGGAGTCCCAGAGAGCAGCTGGAGGAGGAGGGCTTGAGCGGGTCTGTAGAAGGAGGCTATAGAAGCCAGAGAGCAAGATGTTTAAAGGCAAAGTTGGAAAACAGCATCCTAGAGGGAAAAGGGGATGGAGTCATAAATCGAAAAGCATTATAGTCCCTCGGGAATTCTGTTTAAAACTTTCTAATAATGGTGTATCCTGTTGTATTATAGTTAGTTGTTTCTGGGTCTAAATTCTCCACTAGACTCTGAACTCTTTCGTGAACCTATATTTGTTGAGCTCAACCTATGTGTCAGGCACTATTCTAGGCACGAAAGTAGTAAACTAAACTAAGCACTCTGCCCTCGTAGGGCTTACACGAGGGAGCAGGGAGACAGGCATAAATAAAGACACACAAAAGAACATATAACAGGAAAACCAGTCTTGAGAACCATGCAGAATAATTAAGCAGAAAAAAATGAGGTTGGGGCACCAGCATGGGGGAAGTTTTGCTGATAAAGTGACGTTTGAGCAGAGACCCCATGAATATGGGGTAAGGGACCACTTGGCTATTCTGAAAGGAGCATTTCAGGCGATAGCATCACTGGAGAGTGTGGAGAAGAGCGCCCGGGCCAATGGGGCTGCGAGGTAGCAGGAGGGTGAGGTCCTGTAAGGTAGACTCTCAAACTCCAATGCATGAGAGAATCACCTGGGAAGCTTTGAAAAAGCCTGAATTCCAAGCTGCAGCACAAGCAACTTTAACCAAGCATGGGAATGTTTTAAAGATCCCCAGGTGATGGATGCACAGCAAAATATGAGAGCCACTGACCTAGGTCTTTGAAGGCCATTTTAAGAACTCTGGATTTTACTCAGAGACAGGAAGCCATTGAGGGTTTTGAGCAGAGACTGGACATGATTTGTATTTTCAAAGACTCACTCTGGCTTCTGCATATAGAACAGACTAGAGGGGAGAGAGGAGTGACGCAGCAAGACCAGTTAGGAGGCAAAACACTATCTTATTGATTCCACAGTGTCTAGCACAATTGCAGCCATAAAATTAACATCCCCAAGATATTCCCTCTGCCGGAAACCTCGTCCTCCAGCTCTGTGAATGGTTTATCACCATAGTTCCTTCAGAGGGTTACCAGATAAAATTCAGGATGTCCAGTGAGATTTGAATTGCAGATAAACAATGAATAATTTTCAGTATTGCATCAGACATGCTAAAAAATTATTGGGTTGTTTCTCTGTTATTTAAATGTAAGTGGACTTGTTATATTTATTTTTTATTTTAACTGAATCCTGCCTTTTTATTTGCTACTCTGGCAGCCATACCTTCAGGGCTTACTCAGAAGAGTCTTCCCCCTACTGTGAAACACAGAAATGAAGCACCCTCCTCAGCCCCAGAATTCTCTATCTCTTTTATCCTAATCATTTATTTTCAAAGTTCTGATCCTTACCTGACATGATATACGTTGATTCCTTTCTCAATTGTCTCTGCTACTAGAGTGTGAGCTACAGAAGCGCAGGAATTCTGTTATATTCACTGTGGGATACACAGAATCTAGAACAGTGCCTGGCATATACGAGACAATCAACAAATACATGTGGGGGAAAGGAAAGAAGGAAAAGAGGGAAGGAAGGAGGGAAGAAGCAAACAGGGAAGGGACAGAGGGAGGAAATTCTAAAAAATGGATCACGCTACAGATAAGCTTTCTGTAGGAGGAAAGGGAGTTTAGAAATCTCAATTCTGACTTTTTTCCCTCAGAGTATAGGAGTTGAGGTTATCTGCTAAAGACTGTGGGAGGCAGGATTGGGCAGAAAATTCAATGAGAGAGATGAATGTTTAGAAAGGTCACACTGGAGAAATGGGAAAGTGAGTAAACAATGGAAAACATAAGGAATTGTCAGAGTAAGGAGGATCTACATGAGGTTGACAAACATCGCTTGTAAGGAGGCTCGTCCAGGTAGCCTTGCGATCATCTCCCATGGGGCTCAGCAGCTCAGGATTAGGAGAAAATACACATAAAGGCAGTTTGGGCAAAGGGCTGAGGTTCAAGAGTGCCACATGATCAGGGAACCCAGAAAATTTTTTTTCTTTTTTTTTTTTATTATTATTATTCCAAAACCCAGAAAATTGATTCCTACCTTAAGGTAACCTAAGATTCAGTTTGGGTGATCATGTGAGTGGATCTTGGGGGAAGTTATTAGACTTATACCTAAGGAAGAGGCTGAGAACCAAATTTTGGTGCAGGGGGGTATAAAGTGAGGATATTGTGGTCAGAGAGAACAATTTGAGAGTATGAAGCATTGGCAGGGATAAAGCGATATCAGAGCAGGTAAGTGCTCAGTCTCTGAAGCCAGACTGTCAGAGTTTGAAACCCAGCCCTGCCATGTATTAGCTGTGTAACTTTGGGCAAGTTACTTAACATTTCTGTGACTCAGTGCCCTTATCTGTAAAACTGGGTTGATAATTATACTTACCTCATCAATTGTGCTATGGTGATTAAATGAGTTAATGTATGTAAAGTACTTAGCATAGTGTATGGTAGATAGTTTTAAGTGTTAGCTACTATAACTATGGGTAGCAGTTGCTACCATTTAGTAGAAATGAAAGTGATTGTAATGCAGGAGGCCGACACTGAGAGAAATAAATCAAATGTGCCAGATCAGTTTCACCATAAGAAAAAGGCAAAAATAACTATCAAATAAATAAATAAATAAATAAATAAATAAAACAGAAAAATTGTGGTAACATTGTTAACAACAGAACTGATTAATTCAAGACTTCCTTTTGGGAAAATGAGCAAATCTATTTTTAAAGATAAAACTAATAAAATTAAAAATAATGGAGGGCATCAAGTACCAGATATTTGCATTTTAATCATTATAATCACAGATGAGCTGGCCTGCAAGACAAGAAACACTAAAAAGAGTTTTTCTGGTAAGAAGAAAATAATTTCAGAGAGAAGCATGGAAATACAGGAAGAAATGAAGAACAACAAAAAGGTAAATCTAAATTAGCACTGAATATATAAAACAATAAAAATTTTTTGTGGAGTTTAAAATATATGCATAATTAGATTGCATGACAACAATATCACAAAAGGCAGAAAGGAAGGAAATAAAGTTCAAGTCTTCTAAGATCCTAGTATTGTCAGGAAAGTAGAAAAAGTAAAAACTTGTATTAAACTAGTAAATTAAGGAAGCATGCCACAGTCCCTCAGATAACCAGTAAATGAATAGTAAAAGGATGTGCAACTAACAAGCTAATCAAAGGGTAATACTGATTAATAAAAAAAATTGATTATCCAAAGCAAGGTAAGAAAGCAGAGGAAAAAGGACCACAAAACAGGTAGATTGATTGGAAAACCTAGTAATATGGAAGAATATAAATGCAAATGTAACAGTAATTGTATTAAATGTAATTTGTCTCAGTGGATTAAAAAAAATCAATTCTCAACTATATGCTGCCTATAAGAGAAATGACTTGAATGTAAGGACACAAAAAGATTAAAATTAAAATTATGTAAAAAAAAGATATACCATGGAAACAATAACAAAAAGAAAGTTAGTGCTGTTATACTAATATCAGACAAATCAGATATTAATGCAAAAAGCAAATATTTGAGATTAAGAAAGATATTTCATAATAATAAAGGGGTTAATACACCGGGAAGGTATAAAAAGAAGCCAATAATATTGCTTCAAAACGTGCAAAGTAAAAATTGGCAGAACTAAAAGGAGAACTAGACAAATTCATAATCATTGGAAGAGGACTATCTTTAATTGGTTATTTATGTAGTATAAAAATTAGACCTTCAAATGTAATATTTTACTTTAAAACATTTTCCTAGTCTATTGCTTTTCTTTTATTCCATACATGTATTACTTATATTCTGTCCTTATTAATAGTTGCATATCAAATGCTACTATTTTAAACTGACAAATAATAGAAACACATTTGACAGTGACATAATAAACACTAAGAAATAAAATACAGCCAACTGAAATCAAGCAGTAGAGTGGGGTGAGAAAGAAGTATACTAATTTTTATCATTTCTTAAAACAAGGGATCAATAGATACTTTGTGAAGAAATAGGAGATTAAAAGCATTATATGAAATTATAATTATAAAGCTAGTTACTAAAGCAAATACATGAACATTTCTAATTATCAGAATAGATTCACTAAAATAAGAAATAAAACAGACCAAATAATAAAGGATGTTTTAAAGATATTTTTAAAAAACAACTATAATCAAAAATAGGATGAGTGGACTTCTACTTCTACTAATGAAGGATTAGGTAATTCGGATATATTCTCCCACTAAGAACGACTAGAAAGGTATAATGAAATATTTTTTAATCTGCTGAAAGGCCTCATAATGTTACAAGATAGAGAAGTATTCCCTGGACAAAATCCAGGAGAGAATGTATGTCCTAAGAAATGAACCTGCTGTTTGGAGTCTCTACTCCTGAGCATGTTTGATGGTTCTAGAGGAGACAGCTGAGTGGCTAAGCAGTAATTCAGTCAATCTGGTGGAGCTAAAGGAAAAGACAGTGGCTTCAGGAGCCACTGAGGAGTGAGGGGTTGGGGGCTCTGGTTAACCTTCCTTACTTTAACTTGGATCTCCAAAGGTCTGCATTCTAAGATTAGTGTGAACTGAAAGTACGAAAGCTGTTGCAGGGACTGTAGGTCATCTTCTATTCTTCTCAATCCCTGAAATTGGACAGAGATAATCAAGATTCCAAGTGCTTCTGGGCATCTGCCAGAAGCAGATGGGAATTCTCTCAGGAGGAAAATAGCATCATCATGGGTCTCAGATTATTTCTACCAATAATTTTTCAAATACAAGGTCCACATGCAAACAGAAGCAGACAGGCCAGAGACAACATGAATTAAGACCAGCAGTGGGGAGAAACACAATAGAACTAGAATAACAAAAGAAGGATATTGGAGTTACCAGACAAACACTTTAAAATAAATATGCTTACCAAATTCAAAAAGATAAAAAGTAATTTTGAGAATTACAGCAGAGAAATGGAAACTATACAAAATAATCAGGGTCCTTCTCCCAGCACCAAAAATCTTCATGTCAAATCAAAAACAAGTGGGACATTCTTTGTAGAATTGGTGTATGAAATTATTGATTCATTTATTTAATAGGCATATATTGAGCTAATTTGCTATGTAAGCCACAGTTAGATTCTGAGGGAAATACAACAATAAATAAAACATTGGTCCCCTACTATCAAGGACTTTCTAGCTTATAGCCATATTTATCACACATGTTATTACAGTCAAAAAACCACTGAGTGGCAGTGCCCCAAGATTATTCCTGTGTTGTTTTTTAAAAGGTGAACAAAAAGAAATACATTTTGATGTTTAAATGGTCTGATCCTAAATCTCTTCTATAGGGGAGTTTCTAAAGATGGATGGATGGGAGACCATCATTACTATATGGTGTGTACAAGGGTTGGTCACCTTAATCTGGAATCACAAGGGAAGAGCCACAATAATTCATACCCTAGAGCACAATGGCCTCAGTCTAAGTATTATGATCACACATGACTTCAGGTCAGCACCATTCTTCAGCCCACATAAGAAGCATAAGAAACTTGGTCCCATCCATATTTGAAGCTATATTGATTTTGAGGCTGTGAAAGCAATATATTTCTTTTCAATTTCTTTAAAACAGGAAACTGCTGGGGCCTCCTAGAAAAAAAATAGCCTATTCTCAATGCTGAGAGGACACTTGAATTAAAGCATAAGTTACTTAACTCCATGATAAATATCCCTCATTGCAAATATGGCCTTGAAAAGTTTCCATTTGGAGCCTCGGTGGGAGGGAACAAAGTCATTTCTTAGAAGTGTGAACTTTTTCTCCGAGACAGATTCATGAACAAAGGGGATAAAAGCTGGTCTGTTAAAAGAAAACATGTCCTATGCATCTCCTTTATTAAAGTACTGTAGAAATGTGGAAAAATCAATGTCCTCTTATACCACTCTCCTAATCTATGTTCCTATATAGCTAGGCGGTCCAAGGGTCGAACCTAAGGTAGCATTTCTTAGCTTCTTAGGTCATTGTTGCATGGGTTATTACAGATATATTACAATTCCAGAGTGAATCTATAACCTTAATAGCTCCTAAACTTCTGCAATCATAATGATTTCGGTGATCTTGTTTGGCTCTAACAACACATGCAAAGTAAAGCCAAAATGTTATCCTCAAGATCAGAACGTAACAATGCATTTTCCTAAAATAAAAGACATATGAGGTAAGGAGTTTGGGATTTGTGCTTAGATTGCCAAGTAATTTTCTCACAACTTCTCCTCCTTCAGTTATAATCACAATCCTTACTATCTTCAACACACTTAAACTGAAGGAAATTTTGTTCTAGCTGACTTCAATGGTTACAGGTGCTGTTTGCCAGGTCTTTCTAGTTTGATATAAGATGATAACTAGAAATGTTAGATGTTTCCTACCTAGTATACATTGTTCTCCTTAACAATATCTGAAGGCAGTTTTCAATTCAGGATTTGTAAAAATAGACAAATGTAAGTATTGAATTCACAGTACAGAATAAATTCAGTTTGGTTAATAGTGAATTTAAGCATATTCTATAAACAGGGCAACTATAGATATTGGGTATGCATAGCCACAGAGAGGTTCCGAAGGATTCTGGTTTAACTACTCTTCCCTTCTTACCAGAAAATTGATAGAACGAACGATTGCTTAAGGATAATTAAAGATAGCAAGCCTATTCTGGTTGCAACGTACTTTCTCTCATCATGTTACTGGTGCACTGTTTCCACAAATACATATCTGTACTGCCCAATGCAGGTCCAAACTGGCCCATTGTTAGGCTGGTCCTTCCCTCATATCAGTCACAACTATAAATCCTGGGAGTGGGGATCCTCCTTTCAATAAAGTGTTCTAAATCACCACAAAATTTTCAAACCACTTTCTTCACAAGGAAAGACAATGAAAAAGGGAAATCCTAGATTTCTCCGAAGAGCCTGTATGTAAAGGCAAAAGGCAATATCAGTTTTAATCAAATCTTCAAGAATAAATATTGTGGTAGGCAGAATAATGCCTTCCCCTTCCCCCAAAAAAATGTCCATGTCCTAATCCCTGGAATCTGTCAATATGCTATTTTACATAACAAAATGAAAGTAAAGTTGCCAATCGGCTGACCTTAAAATAAGAAGTTAAGCTTGGATTATCCAGGTAGGTCCAATGTAATCACACAGGTTCTTAAATGGGGAAGAAAGAGGCAGAAGAGTAAGAACCAAAGAGATGGCACCATGAAAAAGATTCAACAGCCATCATTACTAGTTTTGAAGATGGAGGAAGAGGTCATGACCCAAGGAATGCTGGCAGCATTCTAGAAGCTAGAAACAGCACAGAAAAATTCTCTCCTAGAGATCCCAGAAGGAGCTCACCCTTCCCAACACCTTGGTTTTAGTACAATGAGACCCACTTGAGACTTCCGATCTCCAAAACTGTAAGATAAATTTTTGTTGTTTTAAACCACTAAATTGTGGTAATTTGTTGTAGCGGCAAATTAATACCAGTGTTGAAATGCTTTGAGGCATTTTGGACTTCTTCAATGTTGCCAGTCTATTTAAGAAAAGCTGGCATGGAGGACAGTATTCATGGAATATTCATGCATCTTCTTCCAAATCATCCCCAGCAATGCCACCACGGCCAGCCAGTCTTCCCCTATCACCAGATATTAAATGATTTGCCCCCAACACAAATTTCTGGGCCCCACCCCAGAATTTCTGATCTGGGGTGGGGCCTGAGAATCCGCTTTTCTAACAAATTCCCAGATGATGCCGATACTGCTAGTCAGGAGAGCACATTTTGAGTCCCACGGATCTAGTGGAAGAGAAAGGCATGTAAAGAATTTAAATACAGTGTGGTGACTGGCATGATGTAAGCACACAAATAGTACAGTGATCACAGTGCAGATGCATCAAAACCATGCACTTGGCTGCAGAAAGGTTTTAGAAAGATGTGTATAAGAAAAAAACCAGAAAAGACATGGAAAAGTGGGGGGAAAATAAGGAAAGGAATACATCTGGCAGAGGGCAACCCATATGGGAAGATATAAAGGGGGAAACTGCTTTTATCTTTAGGACACTGAAAATATACAACTGGAGAAAAGGATGCCCATGGGCAAGTGGTGAGAAATGAGGCCAGAGAGAGAGACAGACCAGATATGAGGGCTTTTCTGTGCTAAGCAAAGGAATTTGACATTATCCCAAATGCTAGAGCTATCCATCAGTGTCTATAAACAGACTTACATGTTAGAGGACATACTTAGCAGCTGTATTGGATGAGTGGGGCCAGTGATGAGACCAGAACCAGAGAAAGCAGTAAGAAAGCTCTTCTAGGAATCCACCAGAGAAGCAATGAGTGGCAGCACTATGGTAAACGCAATGGCTTGGGTGGCATAGCCATGAAAGAAGCAAAAAGGTAGAATCCACAGATCTTGTTTACCAATTAAATATGAGAAGTGAGGGTGGAGTGTGGAGGACTGGAGTATGACCACCAGGGTTCAGGCTTTTACATTTGGTTGGCTAATGGAACCATTTGTGAAGAGAGGAAAGCCAAGAGGAGGAGCCCACTGGCTGGGAGAAGTGATGATTCAGTTATGGATTCACTGGGGGTAAGGTGCCAGGATTACATGCAAGGGAAGATGGCCAGAAGGTAGTTTTAAACTACTCTGAGTTACCAGAACATCAAAGCAGAAATGAAATTTAATATTCAAATCAAATAAAAATGTTTACTTATAGGCTTCTAAAAAATAAAAGTAGTTTTTTCTACAGACCAATATCCTTTATGAACATAGATGCAAACCTCAACAAAATATTAGCAAACTGAATTCAACAACACATCGAAAAGATAATCCACCATAATCAAGTGGGTTTCATCCCAGAGATGGTTTAAGGATGTCTATGGTCTAGGATGGCTATGAATGGGGAAAAATGAGCTCTTCTCAATGTGTTCGCTCATCTTCCTACAAGGCAGGCAAAGTTTGTTCTCATGATGGCAGAGTTCTGAGACAGTAGAAGGACACAAGTCCTCTAGGCTCAGAACTGTTACAATGACGCTTCTACCACATTCTATTGGCCAAAGCAAATCACAAGGCCAGCCCACATTCAAGGGAGTGAGAAAATAGAGTCCGCCTCTTAATAAGAGGAACTCTGAAGATGCATAGGAAGGGGTAAAAAATTGAGGCCAATTTTGCAATCTGCCACATGCATAAACTACACAAAATATCCAAATCAAATATTAGGAAAAAGGTTTAAACTCAAAGGAGTGACGGTCAGTGAAGTAAGCAGGCCATTTATTTCCTGTTGTGTAATGATATGTGATGAAAAAGACTAGTTTTATTCAACAGAGGAAAAAAAGTTCTGTACCCCCATTTTATCGGAGCCAAATAGGAACTCCCATCTAGACCACATTTTTACTTAGGTATGACCTTGAAAGATACTTAAAATATGACTCAGTCCTTCTTATAGGAAATGAAATATATCTATTAACTATTTTGTCAAAGAAAAAAGTATATTATTTTACTCAGCATAATGTTGCTGGAACTGTTATGAGATGTGCCAAACTCTGACACTTTTCAGAGTGATTCAGATACTAAAACTTTGTCAAGAAAATTCCAATACCTGAGGCATTTTTTCCAAATTATCCATTTAATCGCCCACATCTTCCCCTTCCTTTGTTTTTGTAGAAACAATCCAAGCAGATTGCATTTTCCCATCTGGGATTTCTGAGTCATTTGAAAATCAAGTGTAGCTGGATCCAGAGTATTAATAATAAAAATATTTAACAAACAGTATGGCACAGATATTGACCAATCAAATCATAGCCTCACAGTGGATTTTGCTATGCTATGAGTTCCGCTACCACTCCCCTCTTAGAAGAAGGGATGAAGGATGCTGCCCACATCACCTCCCAGGAGAGAAGCACTTTAATGAGACCACACAGATGGCTACATATGTATTCTCTGGAGCATCAGAGACACTGTGGACTGTTGTCTAGAAAAATCTAAGGGGCAGGAGACAGCCTAATTTCTTTGACAGCTGAGGGAAAGAGCTGACAACATTCATTGAGATTGGCCAACACACCCAGAGTTTATCAGGGAAAAGGAGCTGTGTTTCTCATGGGCCAGGTATTGCACCTCACTAGAGTGATCCAATGTTGGGGTCATCTTAGGTCCTGTCCCAGAAGGCCACCTGGATGATGAACACATCATCCTGTAAGTATTGCCAGATTCTCAGGGGCTAAGGAAGAAATAAGGAACAAATTGGAAGAGAGATGCATTCATCTTTATCAAGGGAACTACAGATAGAGATCTGGATCAACGAGAACAATTCTTACCAATCACGAAAATGTCAATGAAAGAATCAATCTTAAAACCTGCAGTCAGACCCAGAAAGCACTAACCCAGATTCATATAGTACCAACCAAGACCTTTCGTACTGCCTTCACCTTTCTTGACCCAATCCCTTGTACTCCAACTCTGAAGGGCCAAGACCTCCACTTAATGAAATAGGAGAGAAGAAATCAAAGCAAAAGTGGGTAAGGCAAGATGACCACAACATTATCCCCAACTGCTGGTCTTCCACCAGTCACAACTAGGGAAGTGGGGAAAATTCTCAACTTTAAATCAGTTCTGGAGTTTGATCATCACATCAGACTGGACGTTTTAATCACTAATCAGAGGGCTTTCCATTAATCTAAGAGTGTAGAGAAAAGTTCTAAAATGGTCCCAATTTTCACCTGGGAAAGACGAAAAAAAAGAAGAAAACAGCAAGAAACAAAAATAAAATTGCTTTATAATTATATATCACTTTTCATCCTTCTATTGATGGACCAGTTCAAAGACCCACCTCTCTTGGAAATTATATTTTTATGGAGGAAACAAAAATAAGAAAGCAAGTATTAATAGTTAAGTAATAACAGGTAGTGATAAGGCAATGAAGGAAAATAAAGCAGGGCTAGGAGATATAGGGGCAGAGGAGGTACTATTTTCCACAGGGTAGCTAGGGAAGGCATTTGAACAGAGACACGAAGTGAAAAAGCTAGCCTTAAGAAAATCTGTAGGAAGATGGTCCAGGGAGGAAAAAAACAGCAAGTGCAAAATGCAGAGGCAGGAATGAGCTTAGTGGTCCAAGGATTTTTTTTAAAAGATTGTATGGCTAGAATAGAGGCAATGGAGAGAGATGGTTAGGTCATGAGTTTGGAAAATTCACCAGGATTCTAACAGTCTAATCATATACAGTCATGAAAAAGGAATTGGACTTGAAGTGTAGTACAAAACCATTTGAGAGTTGATTTCCATTCTCAAATGATTACCTTGGTTGCTGGGCACAGAATGGATAGTAGGCTTCCTAGAATAGAGACTAGGTGACTAGTGACTAAATTTATGAGGCAGCTGCATCCAAATCACCAGGGATACTTAGGAAAGGACAGGTTACTAGACCCCATCCATCCCCCAAAACTACTGATTCAAAATCTTATGGGTATAAGGCAAAGGAGGCTATTTTTAGCTAACTCTCCAAGAGATTCTTTCATGCCATCAGAATCAGAAATCACCACCCTATATTACACAGTGACCATTTTATGAGCACCTGCAAGAGAACTTTTACTTAACATTCTCCATGAAATGTGTATGCTTTTATCTTGCCTCTTTGCTTTAACCACATTTCATCCATCATTAACAACAGTGCAGGATTTAATGGTTCAAATTTTTTCATTTCAGCTTTACCTTGGACTCAAATTTACTATTTATCCTATCTTTGTTTTCCCTTTCCCTGATATTGTTTTATTTTTTAGTATTTATGCATCCATTTTAATGTTCTTAAAAATTAAACTGCCACCTCAGTAGTCCTCAGAGCAATATAATGCACCATATATACATTTAATTTAGACTCGTGTCCATTATAGCTTCAAAGCCTTCTCTGATATAAGGTGGGGATTCACATTATTTTTCCCTTAAAGAAAGAAACATTAACTTTTTTATCTTTTTACCCACCATTGTCATTCAAATAATAATTAGATGAGTTCACATGCAATACCATTTAAATATTTTAATGAATGCTACAATACATTCATCTGATCTGTTTTGCTGAAAAATATATATTTCCTAAACCTAAATGAAAATAAATCATTTTTAGAGTCCTCTTTTAACATGTGAAATTTTATCATGATACTGACTTTTTTGGTCCAATACATCGTCTAAGTAGTTTTATACCACATTCAACCCTAGTGAATGTCAATAAAAACAGAAGAGCTCTTCACGGATAGTTGAGAAGACTTAAAGTGATTTTGGCTATTTTCTTATTACATGAAACAAAGAACGGTATTGGATTTTAACAGCTCCTGAACAGGAGCAAGAAAGGGAATCAAGTGTGCACAAGTCCAAGTACTTACAATAGTATGACAGAAGCATTTACCAACCAACATTTCACACTATCACATTCCATGCTTCTAATAACAAGGCTTTCTCACTAGAAATATTGCATCAACACTGGACTCTCAAATTGCTAGGTCTGAAAAATCACTTACTTAAAAAATAGTCTATTCACACTTAAAGCTCTGACTCGGGTGGGGCAAAGGCAATCTATGTAACCTAAACATTTATATTCCTGTAATATGCTGAAATGAAAAAAATTAAAAATAAATATTTTTAAACACTTCTTGGACATTTGAATATCTTCTCTGGTGAAGTTTCTAAATATTTGTCCACAGTTTCAAAGGTTATTGTCTTTACATTATAGATTAACACATACAGTTTACTAAGTTCTAGGCACAAGCTTGTTGTCATATGTGTGTGCTGTAAGCATTATATTCCAGTTTATGACTTCTCTTCTCATTTCCCTAGCAATAACTTTGATGACCATATTATAACTTTGATGAAGATAAATTAAATTTCAATTTCTGAAACAAATAAATAAATAAATAGTCTATTAATTTAGACTAGTCAAGGTTAAAATGACCGTTAATATTGCTAATTTCCACTCTAAGCTCAAGATGTGTTTGCATCTGATTGGCCAAGACAGAAATTTGTTTTGCCTGTACCCAACAAAATAAAATGATAAATTGGCAATCAGTTCATCCTTTGCCAGAAAGAAATATCTCCTAAATCGACGTATCATAAAATGTCTAGTAAACCATATATGCATACTACACATTTCATGTTTATATTATGCTCCATTTGGGGGGGAAACTTCATGAGGGTTTATTCAAATGATAATCATAATATCCTATGAATGTCAATTGACACATACGAATTCTGTGTAAAGTGTAAGCGGTCATCTTAGCTGGAATGTAATAAGCCCCTGAAATGCAAAAGTTAATTCTAAAGACACCTAATTAAGCAGTAAAATTCATATAAGTCGTTATTTTTCTATTCTCCGATACAAAGTCATCTGGTAGGCTTCATGCTAAAATGTTCCAAGTTTTTAGATTGCTTTATCAATAAGAGAAATTGGAAAGAATTAATCGTTTTAAGTTTCAAGTTAGAGGAAACAATATGAACAATATCAAACAATATCAAACTTATTAAACAATAATGAAACCCAAGCAAGTACAAGTTTGTAACGGTAAGAATGCCCCTGATTAATACATTATTCAAATTCCTCCATGGCATTCAAATTGTAGTTTAAAACCCAATAAGCAAAAAACCACATCAGAACGGGATCAAACTCTACCATGAAATGAAGAATTATAATAAAGTCTATTCATCCCTAAATATTTAGTTTAGGACCATGAGCAGAGTAGGACACACTTCATCTAAATGACACCATTTAAACAGTGCTATAAAATAATGTTACGTAAGACTAGTAACTGTGGTGCATTACGTGATTCCAATCATTCTGTAAAAAAGCATTAACAAGTAGCAACGTCCCCACCAGCTTGGAGCCTACAGATTCAATTACTTTGGCCTTATCTTTCCAAATGATTTAGTAATGCCTTTTAACATTACAAACATAAATCTATCAAAGTATTGGAATTCCAGGGTATTTTGGTGCTTCTGGGGCTGCCTAAAACTGAAAAGGCATCGAAGGGAAATGCAGTATATACTTATAGTACCTCAAAATTTCAGTTCCTAAAATGTGAAATAATTCCCTACCATTTATCTGTCTGCTTTACAGTACATTATAGTAGATTTTTACTTCTACGATTTTTATTGTACTTTGGGAAATTAGTGGTAAAACATGGTTTTAAAAAAACAGCATGTGACTGTGCTTAAATTCACATAAAATAGCATTTATACAACCACATTGAAATTTATTCCTTTTATACAGGTTAACAAAATGAATTACCAAAAACCCAAAACGTAAATATAATACTTTTGAAAATGGAACAATGCACACGTATTTCAGGAAATCATATTACAAAAGGTCACCTATGGGTCAATTTACTACACTAGGAGAACAAAGTTGTTAAAATTCAGCTGTGCTCAACTGAGTCACTTATCCACACTACAGCATAGAACTCAAATCCCAAAGTCACGGTCTAACCATATTAAGAGACAAGATCCTGTTTTATAGCCGTCTCTATAAAAGACGTGTTTCCTTCCCAAAACAAAGTTTAATTATATGGTTGACTACATTTAAAGTTTTTTTCTTCATCAGCTATTCCGTTCAAAATGCTATTATCATAGTTAATATGATCTATATCTCATATGATATGAATGATATAATCCAGGATGTAGGGTTGGAGAAGGTGGATCCTGTATTGGCGGATGAGGTGGCAGTTCTTTTGATACAGGCCATATACCAGGACTTATTCCATCTGTTTGTGTATATGAAGGGCTCAGAGTTTCTTGATCTCCAGTAAACCGGGTTAAAGAGTTAGGACTATAATTGTCAAGAGGGAATTCACTTGCAGATGGATCACTGTTTTGAGACTGGGGAGAACCTGGAGGAGAATTCATGCAAGGTGGCACCTCAGCAATAATATATCCAGGGGAAGAGATTATTGGTGATAGATCAAAGGTCATGGTTGGAGATGGCAGTTGGCTACAAACCAAGTCATGAGTACCTGCATCCTGAGGAGAATATGGAATAGGATGGTTCACTGGTAGTGGAGGTGGTGTGTAATGCTGTTCTGGAGGTATAATATGATAAGGGTGTGATACCACTGATTGATTTTGATATTCAGGATGATAGTGAGCAGGTGCTAGGGCAGGAGGTGGTAGATCCTTAGCACCAGAATTTGAATCATCCTGAATAGGAACAATTACTAAATTGTGTTCTCTTGTTGAAATACAAACAGTTTCCTGATGGACGGAAGAAGGTGGAGATGGAGACAATCCTGCTGGAGGGGCACGAATACCCTCCTGTGGCTGATTACAGTGCTTGTGTGGTGCATGTTGCACTGCAGGCGGTGCCATCATGGTGTGCTGCTCTGGTGCAGTATGGCTTATATGGCCCTTGCCTAGCAGCGTTGTGTGGATTTCAGTTAGCGGTGAAGCAATACAAGGATAAACTTCTTCAAGTGAAGCACAGGTAACAGGTTTTCCAGCTATCTTATGGCAGTGATTGATATGAGCCTGTAAGTCTTTCTCAGACAAGTATGTTCTCTTGCATTCCTGAACAGTGTCACACATGAAGATAGAACCTCGTGTATGCTCCTCAATTTGCAGCACAGGATCACTACGGCCTGGACATATCTTATCTCCATGTTTTTCATATGAATTAGCACAGTAATAGCAAAAAGCATGCTTGCACGGAATTATTCGCCCATAGATTTTAATAGGCAAAGCACATATGTCACAGAAATAAACTTGTGAATCATCCTTTTCACCTATGATGTTTATCTTAAAGTCCTCCCAAAGACAATCAGGAAATTTTTTCTTTTTCCCCAACAATTCACTTCCTTTATGGTCATACTGTCCTTATTCATTATATTCATATTCTTCACCAGCAGGCATCCTGTTCATAGTCCTTGGAGTTTGAGACACAGATTTGGCTTTGTTTTATGTCCTCAGAAATCAGCTTTAAAGGAATTCATCTGAGAACATCAAGGCCACACAACAATGCAGAACTGTGAGCGCCTGGTAACCCATTATCAGCGTCAGCAGGACCCACGTTTAGGCTAGCTGGGCGCCTGGGAGCGTGTCAATAGCCAGCAGCAACGCATGCGCACCACTTTCCCACGCCCAGGAGGCACAAGTGTGGTCAGACTCCTCCCCCCATCCCCCATCCTCATGCATCTTTGACCTTCAAGGGCTTCCTTCTCTTCTCACTTGCCTGATCCCACCACTCTGGTGAGGGAGTTTAGGCAGAGAAAGAAAAAGCTTCAGTGTTGGGGTTGCTAATGCTGCTCTTCAGTGCTGAAAGAGAAAGTGCTCTTTGTGGAAAGAGAAAGCAATGGCAATGGGAAATGAGCTCTGGCTAGGCTCCTCAGAGCCTTACCTCCTGGGACTGACTTACCCTATTGCATTTTCATAAACTGCCTTAAATCCCTCATTGAAATAGGATGGGATGGAGAGTGTGTGTGTGTGTATGTGTGTGTGTATACAAAACACACATACCTTTAAGCTTTTGTGATTTTGTGATACAATAAATTTAAAATCACCTTTGTAAGAAAGGGAGCATTACATTTATCTTATCAAGAAAAAACCATGTAAAAACTATATATGGTAACTTCACTGTGCTAGACATTTGTGTTCTTGCTTAACTTAAAATATGGTTAGGGGTATTTGAGCCAAGTTTCCTCAGCTCTCACTTCCCTGTAAGTACAAACCAGATCACAAAAACAGCAACACATCGTATTTTTCTGGCTCCACCCCTACCCATAATTGTGACACTTCTACTCTCCTGAATGTGCAAACATTCATCCTTTTGGCTATGTTGGCTGTCAAGCCCCACCTCCCAAAAAAGAACAGGAAAATCCATTGATCAATCAAAGCAAAGTGCTATAGACTTACTGCAGTGTGGGAGAATGCTACCTTAACAGTGTCTAAATAGTGTCTCAGAAGGAGGATGGCAGGATAGGATGTTAGGAACTGGGCTGGGTGATTTTAGGGCAGGTCAGCATGTAATTGGGACCAGGCAGATTTTTGTGACGTGATAGCTATAGATTGGCGGGCATGGGGGAGAATATCGAAGCAAGTTTTGACAGGGAAGATGTTATTCTTGTTAAGTGAGCTCTTTTCGTGGGCTTACAATTTTATTTTTCAGGAAAAGATAGTTTCTGAAGCAAGTAGCTAAGTTTGCTTAGTCACAGAATTTTGATTAACATAGGAACAGAAAACTACTCCCAGGTCCATTATTGTTTTACACAGTGACAGGGAATTATGCTGGTTTCAGTACTCAGTTACCACACAGCAGCAGTCATTTTCCTTTTCTCTGGCTCTGGCTTGTTGAGTTGTTGATTGTTGGCTTCACTAATGGTGAAAACACAGCAATGCCCCAATAACCACCAAGGGCGCCAATGTCCACCAATGCCTGAAGTCGTAAGTGTCCCAACAAAGACACAATACCCCTGAAGGTGCTGCTGAGTCCAAGAAGATAAATGGGCTTCCATGCCCACTTTTATTTCACTCTATTTTATAGCCTACAAAGCACTTCAGACTTATATTCCCCAATGTCTAAAGGAGATTTTTCTGAAATAACTCTTTTAGATTGTACTTGCTCTTAATTATTGCTTCCCCGCCAAGGACTCAGATAGTGCAAGTTCACAGTGGCTGGTTTAAATGCAAATGTACAATGCCACTTGCCTCTGACACTCTCCCCTAGCTCTTAAACCTTTTCAGTATCCCAGCAATGCTACTCTCTCATACGATTAATTCATTTACAGGAAGCAACTCCATCCCTCATGCAAATAAATTTCTTATGGGCCCATCTCAAGGAGTCTCCGAACACACCTAACCCGCCTAAACACTAGGCCAACGCACTTTTTTCTCTTAAACCAAATTTCCCATTACATGCTGATTTACCATTTAGAACATTTGAAATGTTGTTGGCTTAGAAATTTAAAAAGCCATCCTGTATTTTCTTATAAGCCAAAGTGGTTCTTACAAAAGCATGGATATTTGGTCCCTATCATAAACAGCGAATCAGAATTTTGAGCAAAACTAAAACTCATACCATTAAAACATATGCAAATGCCCCTGTTTCACAATTACTATTACTTGCCAGGCTTTTTATGGGGGTTTAGTATTTTTTTAGTGATGTGTATATAATTCAAATACTGTGAATATAAAGGGAAAAATTTGTCAGATATAATATTCATAACTTATTTTCTCTTCTTTCCTCAAAGCAGTGCTTTTTTTCCAAAACTGAGACATTTTTCGTATGACAGAATTCTGTCCTGACACATGACCCTGAGCGAAAAAAGTTAGCTCTCTCCTAATTGACTAAATTTGCTTTTGTTGCTCATTGGGTCTATTTCAGATTAATTTAGAAATAAATTATAAGTTCAGCTTTTGAGGAATCAAAGCATGCTTCACTATAAACAAGCAAATGTTAGCTTCTAGTCCAGACACTCTATACCCAGGAACTGTCCTTCCAATATCTCTGCTTGGTGTATGTGCTTGTTTATAGCTAAGAAGCCCAACTTGAAAGCCCTTAATAAATATTATTTGGTGAAATTGTTGATAAGAAAGAGGGTATTGACCTTCCATTTATCCCCATCAGATTTCAGAAGCTATCTTGCTACACTTGAAAAGCTGCCTTTACAAATTGATCCTTATTTAGTGCCTTTAAACAAAAAATTAAATGGGCTTCCATTCAGCCACCTTCTTTAGAGTGTAGAGACTCACTCTGTCCTTCAATCTTATTGCTCTTAAAAGTTGCTAGACTTACATTCAATTGACAAAAGGGAGATTCATTTCTGTCAGCCTGTAATAGTGATTGGATATAAAAAGGTTTGGATTTGGAGATTTAAAAGAAATTTGAAATGGCTTGGATGCATGGAGGCCTGCTAGAGTTCAGCTGCCTCTCAAAAAAAAAAAAATATAAATGAGGGTGACGATGAAGAATTATGGACTGCACAACAAAGAAGTATCAATGTGCACAATTAATACTAGGAAACAGGTTGAGACATCTCCATTTAAGCCACATACCATCTGGCCCAGAAGCAGTCATTCTACCAGAGTGACATCAAAGGTCGGCAGGAGCGAGAGCCGTATGTCCCACTGCCAGGCTCCTGGATTTTATTTCTCATTTAAGGGAATCTGATCTGTCATTCCTCTGGCTCCTGTGGGCTTTAAATTCACATAATCAACATATCACTGCCAGAGACTTAGTAATAGCTGAAGCAGTTTAAAGGTGAGTGGAGAATAATCGTGCTCCCAAGCCAGATGCCTTTACTTTCGCAAAGAAATAAAAAGTCGATCTCGGACTCCAAAAAGTAAGACACGTTGCCTTATGTGAAGGAGACCTCACCTCTCCTCCCAAATGTACTAGTAGCTATATTTCGCATCCTGGAAGGGCTGGCCCTTTGCAAAAATTTAGAGCAGTGGTCCTTAAGTGTGATCCACAGACCCCTGGGGCTTCCCAAGGCCCTTTCTGAGAGTCCTTGATGTCAAAACTATTTCTGTAAAAGGACAAAGATGTTATTTGCCTTTTTCACCATTAGACATTTGTGACGATGGTGCAAAAGCAATGGTGAGTAAAAGTGCTGACATCTTAGCACAAGTCAAAGCAATGGGACCAAAACTATACTAGCAGTTGGTGTATTTTTTACTTCCACACAGTAAACTGAAAATGCAAGTTCCCACTTAAGAATGCCCTTGTGAAGCTCCGAAAATTATTAATTTTATTAAACCTCAAAGCTTGGATATACATCTTTTTTTATTTTGTGTGATGAATGGAATGTACACATAAAGCACTTTTGCTGCATACTGAAGTATAACATCTGTCTCAAGGAAAAGCATTTGTGCCATCATTTGAGTTGGAAGGTGAACTATCTGCTTTTTTCAAGGAACACTATTTTTGTTTGAATGAACAGACTATGGCTATTGAAAATTGGGTATTTGGCAGACATTTTCTCAAAAATGAACAGTTAGCCAATCACTTCAAAGAAAACATCTGACATTATTTGATGCCAATGATAAAATTCGAGCTTTTAAATGAAAATTAAAATTTTGAAAATCTTGTATCTGCCACCATGAGCATGACAGCTTCCCAGCACTAAAGACTTATTGATAAGATCAGTGGTGATTAATAATGAATGTGATTTTTAAAAATTATATAATGAAATGTGTTAATATTTGGAAGATCTACATAACTCAGCAAACCAATATCTTCCAAATGCCCAATGCTTAATGTTATAAAATCATAAACAATTAAAAGACCCATTTAAAATTCAGATAGCAATGGATTTTAGTGTAACAGAGCACGAAAATTTGATTGATATGCTTCAGATTCCACATTGTCACTAACCTTTAATAGTTAATAATAGTGTATTATGTATTTCAAAATTGCTAAGAGAGTAAATTTCAAGTGTTCTCGCCATACAAAATAAGTATTTCAGATAATGGAATATGTTAATTAGCTTGATTTAATTATTCTACATTGTATTCATAATTCATAACATCACTTTGTACCCCATAAATATACACAACTATAAGTTCTCAATTTACAGTTTAAAACAATTTTTTTAACTACTACTCGTTAAGTTTTGATTTACTTTCAAAGAAGAATATCCACAATTATCTGAAAGTTCATTCAAATACCCCTCCCTTTTGCTAATAATATATCTGTATGAACCTACATTTCACCAAAACCAAACACTCGATTTACAATGAGGCCATGTCCTGAAAAACCCATTGTAAGTTAAAAATACCTATCAAGTGTCATAGCTTAGTCTAGCCTACCTTAAATGTGCTCAGAACACTTACATTAGCCTACAGTTGGGCAAAAATTATCTAACACAAAGCCTATTGTATAACAAAGTATTGACTATCTCATGTAATTTGTTGAATACTGTACTAAAAGTGAAAAGCAAAATGCTCATGTGGAGGCTCGAAGTATGATTTCTACTGAATGTGCATTGATTTCACATCATTGTAAAGTCAAAAAAATCCTATTAATAAATCGAACCATCATTAAGTCAGGGATCGTCTACATGATAAGAAACTGAATGCAGAAGCAGGTATGAGGATTCAGCTGTATTTTATGAAACATTAAGGAGATTTGCAAAAATTTAAAACAATGCCACTCTTTTCACTAATTTTTTGAAAATATAGTTATTTTCATAAAAATGTGTCATTTTTTTTAATTTCAGAATATTCTGGGGTTACAAATGCTTTGGTTACATAAATTGCTTTTGTACCATTTGAGTCCAAGTTATAAGTGATATTTGCATGCTATACAGCCAATAAAGCACTGATAACTAGAATCTGCAAAGAACTCAAGTAAATCAGCAAGAAAAAATCAAACAGCCCTATCAAAAAGTGGCCAAAGGACATGAACAGAGACTTTTCAAAAGAAGACAGACTAATGGCCAACAAACATATGAAAAAATGCTCAACATCTCTAATCATCAGGGAAATACAAATCAAAACCACAATGAGATATCACTTATCTCCAGAGAGAATGGTTTTTATCGAAAAGTCGCAAAGCAACAAATGTTGTATATGTTATTATGCAATGGTTTTGTTGTTATTTTTAATGAATTTTAAAACATTTTTTAAAGTTTCTTGATAGATATACTCCACATAAACAAAAGCTCTTTGGGATCCTCAATAATATGTAAGAGGGCAGAGGAGTCCTGAGAGTAAAACATTTGAGAACTGCTGCTCTAGGTGATCTTTAATGCCCTTTATTCACCTTCCCTCTCAGAGATGCTGCCTTCGCTTCCCACATCCACTGCCCCAAGCTCTGTCCCAGCCAATTCAAATTGCCCAGAAGGTCCCAGAATTTCCTCATCTTCTAAATTAGCTGATGGTGTAATGAGGAAGGGAAAGAAAGATGAAAATCACGTAAATGCCAAGCACTGTGCCATGCACCTAATATAGATCTTATTTAATCCTCACAATAGCCCCACGAGGTAATAATAATAATGATATGCTCAAATAATGGGACAGCAGGACACATGAGGAGCCAACGTTATTGCCACGGTCAGCAAAACCACATGTTGACTAAGAATTATCTGCACACCAAATAAATAAAAACATCTCACAAATTCAGGTACAGCACTGCTAATTTCCAAACACACGTGGGTGATGCTATATTTAAATAAAACTTCATTGTAAAGCATTAGAAAATTTATAAAAAGCTTCCAGTTATGATGGTGGGTTCTTAATATTTTTAGTCGATTAATTACAACACACTTGTGGGAGATACATAGTTTTTTGACAATGAAAAGGGAACAAAAGGATCCTCATCTTGGAAAACATTAAGAATCACTTCACTGTAGCCTTGTAACTACATTGAAGCCACAGCAAACTCAGTTATTCCAGGACAATGCTAGGCTGTTTGGAGGGATACCCTTAATTCTAAAAGCCCACCTTTGCCATCAAAGTATTTAAAACTCTAGTCAGGGAAGCCAATACACATATGAAATCCTGTAAAGCCCTGTACGATACAGGATTAGATGAGGAAAACTCACAGAAAGTTCTGTAAGAGTTCTGGGGACATAGAGAACTTTTGGACGAGGTGATCTTAGATGAACTAAGACCGGATCTGCATCTTTAAAGATAGAATTTAAATGGGCAGAAAGGAGAACACGTGGCCTTCCAAGTCAAGGGAACGACATGGACAAAGACAGACGTGGAAAGGGCAGTGGGCTTGACCCAATAGAGGGCTCTTACAAGGAAGCAGTGGGAAACATGGTTGGGCAAGACAGTTTAGGGCCAAATGTCGGAAGGTCTGAACAAACTGCTGAGGAGTATAAACTTAACTCTGTAGATAATTCAAAATGATCAAGTAAAAATATAAAAGAGAGTAGAGTGTGGGGTACACTGGCAAACTGGGATAGGAATCTAAAGTCCTATTAGGAAGCAATTTACAGTTCAGGACTGAAATTTTTCAGGTGTAGCGAAAATAGAAGCCAAAAGGAATGAGCGTGAGGGAGACACTGAAGTAACAGTTTGGCGACTTAAGGCAAGGGAAAGAGAGGACGGAAAGAAAGAGAACTCCAAGTTTTCAAGCCCACGAGACCATCACATGGTCTAATTAGGGAGGAACCATTTGGCTTGGATCCCATCTGCTTGCTCTATATCCTCATAAGTTTGGTCCTTGTCTGCTGCAAGATCTGAGGCCGGTGTTTAGTGACATGGGGGGATTTTTACTTGGTCTGGCAAGATAATCAGAACAGTGTCCCGAACTTACTACCGGTCAGTTCTTGAGCTGTTTGTGAGATGCCTGCCCCTTCCCACCCCAGGACCCTGAGACCTGGATTTGTTTTAAAGGCGGCAGCTCCCCACTCACCACCATCCGGCCCGTATCCAGGCTGCTCCCCTCACTGTGTTCAGAATTCTGCAGGATTCTCCTTGGGATTTTGGACTGACAAGACCTTTGCGCTTGGCTTCATTTTTCTGAGGATGTTACCTTAGCCTGGGGGCCTTGGTTTTGGGCTCACTTGAGTCAGCTGTACTCCAGAGCTGTGGGTAAGCGGCACCTGCGCCTACTCATGCTGTTGCTGTCTCAGATCCTCTTTAACTCTACCTATCCCTATCAGCTGGAAAGCAAGATCAGATGGGCTTTTTTCCTCGTACTAGGTCCAGTGCTAAAAAGCGTTTGGCAATGGTTAAAAGAAAGGGGATCGTAGAAATGACGAGAAGGAAAAGGAAAAAGCTGCAGATGACAATTTTCAGTGTGGAGAAGGGGAGGGAGGGTGGCACAATGATGAGCTAATCTTCAGGTACAGAAAGGGCTCTGCTGGAGAGAGGAAGCCTGGCTGTCCTCCCATCCCGCCAAGGGCGGACCAAGGGCTTAGTTACAGCGTGGGGGATTTACCTAAGATAAAAGAATTTCTTGAACAACTGCGGAAATGGGTTTCAGAGGGGTTTTGTGTAATTGCCTTCGCTGGAGCTGGCTAAGAATAGCAGAGCTCCTTCGGCAGCGGAAAGGCGAGGCGTTCTGTGGACAAGCAGGAAGTAAACTTGGGTCATTTCTTCTTGCCCCTTTGAAAACCCCCACCCTCTTATTTTACTGTAGAAATAGAAATCCCCACACTCTGTTAGGCCCTGTGGAAGACCTCTGAACCTTTCTCCAGAGCAAGGGCTCTTGGCCAATTCCTGATAGTTTTAGAATAAAATCAGCCTGTAAAGCCATTGCCCCAGTGGCCACCGAAGCACTGTAGTGGTGATAATTCCAAAAGCCATAGAGGCAATTTATGACTAAACGATATCCTAGACAGACTCAAAATTGTTTCTTTAACTGAAGGGTTGCATGGCTGGTTTTTAATTAGAATGGATTAATACAGTGTTCCCGTTTATAAAAACCAAAATTGAAAGGAAGGAAATGTAATGAGGTAACTAAAGTGGGGAAAATATCCTCTGAATCCTCTCCCACCCAAATGTAACCATTAAAAAGAGAGGGAAAATTAAATAAAAAATTTGTTATTCTTGATATACCTTGATAATCTATCTAAAATCTCCAGAGTATCACACAGTTGCATAAGCTTCTAGTGTGTGTATACATATATGTATGTTTATTCATATGTGTGTACATAGTTTTGTACCTCTATAATCACATAAACACATGCACAGATTGTTTTTTGTTTACAATAGTATATGGCAGTATATATAGGTACCATTTTTTTTTTTTCTGTTTCCAGAATGGCATTAACGCAGGGCTACTTGGATAAATTATCTTTTTCCTCTCAACTGATTGATTTGACAAAATCAAGAAGTTTGCATGCTAGTGCATAAGATGGTCTACATGATTTTGCACTGCAAAATTTTGAAATATCGTTAGATTTTCCTTCCAAGAAGCAATGGGAAGTAGTTGGTAAGCTTTCTCTTGCGGATCACAGCAAACTTCCTTGAAGTATACAACTGTAGAAAGGTGTGAAAGGGGGAAAGAAAGACAGGACAAAGGCTAGATGTGTTACATCACTTATCAAAATAATGATTCTACCATGTTTTTACAAAAAAAAAATAGTACTATGCCTACATATCAATTGCAAACACATCAATTACCAAGTCCTGTCAGAACAATTCTGTCTCCTCAAGAGCTCTCACATCTGTCCCTACCTCTCCATCCCATGCTGCCAGCGTATCATATCTCCCATGGATTACCACGATGGCTGCCTTACTGGTCCCCCAGCCTTCAGTCTTATTCCTCTCCAAGTATTCTCCACACCATCACCATCTATTTAATAAAGTTTACTCCTTATTAAATAGAAACTTAATTGTGTTACCACTTTGATTTAAATTGATAAGCGGTTCCCGGATACCTACAGGATTGAGTCCAAACTCAGTATCATGACCCTTCAAGACCCCTTCTCTATCTGGTCTTTGCCAAACTCTTGTTTGTCATTAATCCCTGCTTGGCTACTCTTCCGGCTCCAGCTCCAGCAAGCTATGTCCAGCCCCTTCCAATGGGTTCTTTCCTCCCCCCACCCCGCCCCCATACCTTCAAGCTTTCCAGCAGCCTGGCCTTTCTGCCTGGCACTGTCTGCAGTCACTTGCTTCCATGGCTGTCTCCAGTGGATGATATAAAACTCAAGTCCAGCTTCATTTCTTCCAGGAAAGCTTCCCAGCCAGGACTTCACATCCAGATTAGTCTCTTACCTACATTCCTGTAACAGTGCAGGATTACCTACAAGTACCAGCAAAGGGCTCCAAAAACAAGGGCAGAAAAGCTTTTTAAACAAATTTGATATTCAATATTTTGCCTAAAAAACAACAAAGTGGTTATTGTAGAGGGAAAAATTGAGAACTTACTTGGACTTTCTTATATTTATTTTACTGTTATTTTTTTTTAAATTTTGATGAAATATATACACGTATATAAAAGTGCACAAATCATTAATGTAAATAACATCCAGATCAAGAAACCCAAGAATACCAAGACCTCAAAAGCCCCCCTTGTGAGCCCTTTCAATCACTAACCCCCAAAAGGTAACCACCCCCTGACTATTAATAGTGTTAGATTGATTTTGCATATTTTTATATTTTCTGTAAATAGAATCATAAACTATCATAAACTATGTTCTCTTTTGAATTTGGCTTCTTTCGTTCACTACTATGTTTATGAGAAACACTCATATTGATGCATATAATTGTAGTTTACTCTTATTATTGTAGACTAGTATTCAATTATTTACTTTCTCCACTGTTGCTAGGCATATGTGCTTTATATTATAGTTGTTGATTTACACATCTACTTCCCCCAATACATTATAACTTTCTTATGAACAAGACCCATTTCTGATCTAGTTCTGTTGTAAAACTGGTATCCTCACACATACAGCCTTGTTAGAATGAATTCATCAGTACATTTCAAAAGCCACAAAGGCATCCACATGCCTCTTTTAATCAAGTAAATTCACTCAAGTACTTATTTAAAGGAAACAATTGAGAGGAAAGAAAAAAATTCTACACATTAAGATTTTATATGTATTATTTATAATAGTAAAAAATAAAATCAATAATAAATTCCTAGCAATAAAGGAGTGGTTGAATAAATTATGTCACAGAAACTCTAAAGAATATTATACTGCTGTTAAAAATGGAAGAGTATGGCCGGGCGTGGTGGCTCACGCCTGTAATCCTAGCACTCTGGGAGGCCGAGTTGGGTGGATCGCTCAAGGTCAGGGGTTTGAGACCAGCCTGATCAAGAGCAAGACCCCATCTCTACTAAAAAATAGAAAGAAATGATCTGGACAACTAAAAATATATATATATAGAAAAAATTAGCTGGGCATGGTGATGCATGCCTGTAGTCCCAGCTACTTGGGAGGCTGAGGCAGGAGGATGGCTTGAGCCCAGGAGTCTGAGGTTGCTGTGAGCTAGGCTGATGCCACGGCACTCCAGGCAACAGAGCCAGACTCTGTCTCAAAAAAAAAAAAATGGAAGAGTATGAAGTACCTATAAATGCAGGCCAGTGCTATTAAGTGAAAAAAAATTATTCAGAATCATAATGTGCTCTGAATAAAATTATACCACATATTTAGAGGGGGGAGGGGGAACAAGGGCAACATATGTAACCTAAACATCTGTACCCCCATAATATGCTGAAATAAAAAAAAAATTATACCACATAATTATGCATGGAGCCATGGAAAAAGACAAAGTAAGAAATTTCAAATTTCAATAAAAGACATAGTTAGAAATTTCAAGGTAGCAGGATTATGGAGGAGATTCTTTGTTAAACTTTGTTATTGTTTGTTCATTCATTTCCTCCTCTGCTCCTCTCCTGGACACAGCCACCATCATCTCTTGCTGGGGTTATGGCAACCACCTCTTATCTGGTCTTCGTGCTGCTTCCCTTGTCCGTCCAGTCTATTCTCAACACAGCCAGAGTCAATGTGGAAATCATAGGTTGGATCTTGTCACTTTTCTACTCAAAAATCTCCAGTGGCTTCCCATCTCACATGGAATGAAAACGAGAGTTCTTACAGCAGTCTATATGACCACAGCTGAATGCCTTGCTTGCTCTTCCTTGCTCACTCTGCTCCAGCCACAGTAGTCGCCTTGCTCTTTGGCAAACATCCTAGGCGGCTCCTACCTCCAGGTCTTTGTACTCACTCCTGCCTCAGCCTGGAAGGCTCTTTTTCCAGATATGTTCTTTTATCAAATGTCTTCCTGACCATCCTCCTGAGATTTGCAGTGCCCCAGCCTCCACATATTATATCCCCCTCTCCCTTTCCTATGTAACAATTATTACTATTTACTATATCATGTTTCACCTATTTTGTTTATCATCTGTCTCCTAGAATATAAGCTCTGTAAAAGCAGGAAACTTTATCTGTTTTGTTTACTGCAATATCCTCAGCAGCCCCTAAACAGTGCCAAGCACATAGTAGTTGATCAATATTTATTTGCGGAATGAAAGAACAAATTTATTCAACTCATATCCAAGGAACTATTATGTGTCAGGCACTGTTCTGAGTGCTGGAAATATAGTAGTGATGCTAGAAATACAGTAGTAAACAAGAGAAAGTTTTAACTTCATGGAACTTACAAGGCAGTAGAGACAAACAATAGGAAGGGGGAAGGAAAGAAGAAAGAAAGGAAGAGAGAGAGGGAGGGGGGAAGGAAGCAGTAAAGTAGCAACTGTGGTTAGATCTAGGAAGGTGTAAGCCAGGTTAGGTGATAGGCTGTATAGTTAAGGGGCCTAATTTCAATAGAGTTATGTAAAAGACATGCTGAGAGCACGTCAGGCAAAGCAGAAAAGGCTCTGATACTGAGAAGATAGGAGAAAGCTTAGTAAATTTAGAGAAACCGAAAGAAGACCAGTGCAGCTAGGAAAAGGTAATGAAGAAGTGACAGCAGAAGTGGAGAGCCAGGTCACATATGGCCTTCAGGTCAGGGTGAGTTGTTTGAATTTTATTATAAATGCAATGAAAAGATCACTAAGGGATTTTTAAGCAGAGGAATGACAATGCTGTTATTATGATATTATTTGAGAAGTTTGAGGTTAAAGTCACTAAAATCCTGGATTAATCAAAATGCAATATGGCAATTAGCACTCTGCCTCATGTTGTGAGCAGACATTAAATGACAGTTGGTATTTTCCCTGTTTTACAGTAAATATCACTTCATACATATTACCAAGGGACCTGGGTGAGGGAATACCTTTATTATCACTGCTGTTTGTAGTTTTAATATGCTGAATGTTTTAAAATGGTTTTTATTCAATGCTTACAATAAAATTGAGGCACTGAGCTTTCAGTTCCTAAAGAACCATTTTGCTTAAAAAGGATTTTGATTGATTTCTTCCCAAAAAGCTATGTGCATTAACTGAAACTCAATCTGCACTGGAGCCTCTGTGTGTGTGCAAATGAGAGTTGAAATGTGAATCTCTAAAGACTGAGCTTGGCCCTTGTTGATAAGTAAAAATTTCCTCTAGAGCATTTGTGACAAGTCCACTCTGGCATTCTCCTAGATATATTCCTAAGCAACTTTGGAAGGTGGACAGAGATACATTCCTTTCATCTTAAATAAATTCTCCAATGGCTAAGTTATGCATCTTTAGAAGAAATGGAAAATACCAAACTTTCATGCATACTTGCTTTATTAAGAAAAAATAGGGGGCGGGCGTGGTGGCTCACACTTGTAATTCTAGCACTTTGGGAGGCCGAGGTGGGAGGATGCCTTGGGCTCGGGAGTTCGAGACCAGTCTGAGTAAGAGCAAAACCCCATCTCTACTAAAAACAGAAAAAATTAGCCAGGAGTGGTGGTGAGTGCCTATAGTCCCAGCTACCAGGGAGGCTGAGGCAGGTGGATCACATGAGTCCAAGAGTTTGAGGTTGCTGTGAGCTAGGCTGACGCCACAGTACTCCAGCCCAGGCAACAGAGTGAGACTCTGTCTCAAAAAAAAAAAAGAAAAAATAGAATTAGCTTCTGTGTAAAATATAATCTCCTAATATTCAGCTGTTTAAAGGAATCTTTAGACTCTTTAGTTAGAGATATTATTGGAAAAGGCAATAATTCAGTATAGAACTGTATGCAGCATTTCTTTCAAGTTAAATTTCCCCATTAAAAAATGTAGCCTTCCAGCTAAATGGAGGGGACTCAGATGGAGATCTACTCTCCATCTCGCAAAAATACTAAACATATTTTTAAAGAAAAGCTTTAAGCCCACATGGACAAAAATGATGGACCCCCTACTAGAAGCAAGTTGAGGTACCCCGTAGAATACGAGAAGCCTCATGACTTGGAAGCTCTAGGTAACAGTGAATGTTAGAACACATGCGAGGGTTACAAGTGCTGGCAAGGATGTGGAGAAAAGGGAACTTTATACACTGTTGGTGGGAATATAAATTAGCACAGCCACTATAAAAAACAGTATGGAAGTTTCTCAAAAAATTAAAAATAGAACTATCATATGATCTAGTAATCCTACTACTGGGTATATATCCAAAGGAAATGAAATAAGTGTGTCAAAGACATATCTGTCCATGTTTATTGCAGCACTATTCACAATAGGCAAGATATGGAATCAGCCTAAGTATCCATCAGCAGATGAATGGATAAAGAAAATGTAGTATATATACACAATGGAATACTATTCAACTGTAAAAAATGAAATTTTGTCATTTGTGACATGGACGAACCTGGAGGATATTATGTTAAGTAAAATTAGCCGGACACAGAAAAATGAATATTGCATGATCTCACTCATGTGTGGAATTTAAAAAGTTGTTCTCATAGAAGTGGAGAGTAGAATAGTGGTTACCAGAGACTGGGGAGGAGTGGGGAGAAGGGGAGAGCTTTGTCAAAGGATACATAATTACAGTTACATAGGAGGAAGAAATTCAAGAGATCTATTGTATAGCAAAGTAACTATAGTTAATGACAATTTGTTGTATTCTTGAAAAATGCAGAGAGTGAATGTTAAGTACTCTCACCACAAAAATATGTGAGGTAATGCAATTGTTAATTAGCTAGATTTCACTATTCCATAATGTGTGTGTATATATATATACTTCAAAATATGTTGTACATGATAAATACAATGTTACCTGTAAATTTTTTAAAGGAATGCATGATAGGGTTGAAAACAAAGTGATTGCTTGAAAGTCCCTCAACTATCCACGCAGGGTCACAAAGGTTCTATTTTCTGGAAAAAGTGACCTAGAGACATCCTGGTTTTAGGACCTGAACAGAGAGGGTGTGGGCAATCATGGGACTGAACTCAGGTGGATTTCGGGGAGACCTGTCAACTAAACTGAGGGGATGCCCTGGCCTGGCAATCCAGGACTTAGGGTCACCACAGTTATATGTTTACCTAAGGAAGCACTTGGACCAAACTAGATTTAAATATGGCACTGTTGCTTGCTAGCTAAGTGACCATGGACAATTTATTTATTTTTCCAAGCCTTGGGTCCCTTTACCTGTAAAAAGGGGATAATAATATATATCCAAGTTGTGGTTGCAATGATTAAATTAAATAATATAAATAAGGCATTTAGCATATGTCTGGCACATGGTACATGCTCAATAAATGGTAACAAGCATTATCAGTAATTTAAAATTTTGGTAGTTTCATCTTGAGTCCTTCAGAAAGGACTCCAGAAGCTGCTCTTTACTGATAATGCTTGTTACCATTTATTGAGGATGTACCAACATTTCCAATCCATGGAATAGTATTGTCCACTATTTTTAGGACTTTAAAAAAAATCTCAGGGAAGGGACAAAAACTTACTTAACAGGTACAATGAACACTATTTGGGTGATGGGCACACTTACAGCTGTGACTCAAGCATTACAAAAGAGATCCATGTAACCCAAAACATTTGTACCCCTTTAATACTTTGAAATAAGAAATTTTTTCAATAATAAAAAAAGATGAAACTACCAGCAAGTCTAAATTCCTGTAGACTGACTCCTTTCTCCATATTATTTTCTAACAGATTACTAAAGAAGCATAACCTGAAATCTTCAGTAAGTCACAGGTTAACATCAGATTCGTGAACATTGTTCCATATGTCCAGTAGAGCATTAGAGTATGGGCTCTGAAGTCAGACAAGATTGACTATTCCTGGCTCCTCCAATTACGAATGTGGTCTTGGCAAATCACGTAAATATTTCTCACCTATGAAGTGGAAATAGCAACAACTATTTGCAAGACTGTTGTGAGGATTAGCTGTAATGCAGGCAGCTCCTAGCAGGTGCCTAGGACATAGTAGGGGGTCAACAAATGGAAGTCATTTTCATGATGATTATTATTAGGCCAAAATCATTTGCAAATGCCAATTGAAAACTTGGTCAATTTTGGAATAAATATACTTTGGGCTATTTTTGCCATTCATCACATGTCATGGGATTGGGGGAGAGGGTTGTGTGTTGCCCGGGTACTGATTCCACTGACTTCTAAGTCAATTTGGAGATTAACACAGTGTACTTCCACATGGGAAACTATGCTTTTCTTTTTGACATTTCAGCCAAGCTGTCAACATAAATGATACTTAATATTTTAGGTAGCTTTTATACTGGGGATTTTAACTTAATCATTTAGTTTTTCCTTTCTCTGTAAAGTGGAGTCTAAAGCCAGACTTAATTAAAACAGTACTTTTGTGGCTTGTATATGCACACTCATCTTTGTTTCCTGGACTCTGAACTTCAATCTCTCATTCAAGTGGAGAAAGAATGAAACAAGAATAAGGTGAGTAGCACTTTTCATCTCATAATCAATGGAGAAGTAAAAACAATTTTATATAAGTTCTCTAAAAATACTAGACAATATTGTACTTGCAACAATATTTTATTTCATAGGATACTTTATTTACTTTCACAATGGGCTATATTTTAAAAGCTTAGAACATATTGTGAACCGTGGCTTAGCCACAGACTCTTATATTCAGTTACCTTCCTAATTGAGCCAATTAACAAAACAAAATACACATTCAAATGAAACATGTATCTAAACCATTTAGGAATAATTAAAATTATAGATCAGGTTTTCTTTCACTGATCACAAATTATAGCAATGTTTTTGTGGTGCTCATTTCCGGGCTCACTTTGGTGTGTTTATTAAAGCAAGGTATTGTCAGATCACAGGGAGTATCTCATTTTCATATTCATATCTCTAATTCTAAAGGGGATTAAATTATCCAATTAAACTGTTAATTAAAAAGACTCCTACAGAATAAACTGCAGGCTACCAATGGCATTTTCAGTTTTCATTGTGTTGTTCAAAAGCAATTTTCTAAATTCAGAAGAGCTCAAAGTTACTGCCCCATATTTCACTTTAGAAGGCATGGCTAGGAATGCTACCTGAGAGCCAAACCCATTTCCTCTTCTTTCTGGGCACACAGCTAGACTACATGTCCCAGCCTCCCCTTCAGTTAGATTTGGCCACATGACTGAGCTCTAGCCAATGGAACAAGAACAGAAGTAATACAGACAACTTCCACTGACAAGCCCAATCTTCCACTCAGCATCTTCCATGGCCTCTCCCCTTCCACTAGCTTCTTGCAGATGAGTATGTATTCAATCATGTGTTCAAAATGGCAGACTCACAATATGAAAGGAGCCTGAATCTCCAAGTAACCAGTTGGAGGAGAGAAACTCACTGATCATTAATACCCATTATATATGTAACGAAAACAAGAAATAAACTTAAATTGGGTTAAGCCATTGAATTTATCTGTTTTATAGCTAGTGTGATCTTAATAAAGAAAGCAAGTGATCTGAGGGACATGCAAATACCTTAAACCTAATTGGAAACATTATCCACTTTCAAATTTTGATCAGATTCACTTAGATATATACCTAAAAATCTAAGCAGACTCAATACCTCTTGGTTCTTATAAAACCTGTCACATAGACCATAGCAAGAGAGATTCTGGGCTTCTTGCCTCCATTTCTCCAAAGCCTCTACTTCCTGTCCACACTCTAGAGACCATTCATAAATTCTGTCATTTATATGCATCTTTCCTTCTGCCACTGCCCTACACACAAAAATTCTTATTTCATGGATCAGCTCAGAAACTAGAGTGAACTCTCCCAAAGGGGCACCAACAGGCCATACTCAGACTCTTATCACCCACTAACTCTGTATCATCTGATGTCTACTTTCCTAACATGACGATGTGACCTACCACACAAATGGGCTGGCCTAGGATCCTCCAAACCAGCACTTTTCCACATCTTAGAACATATTGGTGCCATAAAGGCACCAATCATCAACAGGGGACTCAACTTGCAATGCTGGCCTAACTCCAAAAACCTCCACAGACTAGTATAAATTCTATGGTATGCCTCTGGATCTGTCTGGACTCAGGCAAGGTAGTCAGGCTGTCAGAGTCCTGTACCACTCAGTCATTGCCTGAGGGTTACCAGGTACTTCCGGTTCTCTGAAAGTACATTGGTCAAAGAGGCTCCAGTAGCATGAGAGCAGCCATCCTCGAGAGCCACAGCCAATTAGAAACAAAAGCACACTGAAGGTAAGGTGAGAGCACCTAGCAAAAGGGCTTTGCTGGGATCTGGGTAGAGGAAGCGCTGACAGTATCCACCAGAGGAAAGTTAAATAATTCCTTTTCTGTGATCTAAACTACAACCTATTTATATATTATCATATTTCACTCAGTAGGGTAATTATAACAATTTACATATCCATCTCCCATGTTAGACCAGATTGTTCATTGAAGCCCAGAGAGTGTATATTATCCACCTACATATAGATAGTTGGTGATTTAAATATAATGGGTGCTCAGTTAATGTGCTGAATGACTATAAATTTACTAGATTGTTAAAGAATGGTGATAGCACATAGAGATTCTGGGAGTTAATAGTAACTGTAATGTTCATTGTCACTTTTGCAAGACCAGCCCTATCATGGTTGATAATTTCTTCAGTAGCATCTCTTTTCCTCAATAGGAGTATTATTGCAAAGGCAATAAACCACATCTTCTGACTTACATCCTGAAAGAAAATATAATGATCACCTTGCAAATCTCTCATTGCCTAAGGAGAAAGTTATTGCATTCAAATCCCACTTTCCCAAGCCAAGAAAGCTAGTATACTACAGGGCTTTGTATACTTTTTGGCAAATATTATTGTGTAACACAGAACTGAATATGTTAATAGATTATAATATTTTCTAAAAAGAAAGAAACAGAAAATATTCAACCAACTTTTTATTGTCCTTAAAATGATTGTTCACATGGTTTCACAAGTAGAGAAAGAAAGTACAACCAAACTAGTCTCACAATGACCATTTTGATATAAAATGCATAATCCAAGAACATCTTTCTTCAAATCAGTGGAGCACTGCCATTGGTTATGAGAATGTTGTTGTATGAAACAATCACATATTCTTCCATATATTAAATTATATGCAACTGAGGCATTATGTTAAATGTTTCAAGAAGGAAGCCTATAAAATTCTAAGTGATTACAGAAATACTGATTGAATAAATGTATTTAGAAATGGGATAATCTAAGGGATGAAGGTTAATCCAAAGGTCTGTAGCACAAAGCACAAAGCCACTGCCTTTCCTAACTCTGGGACACTTGACAAGAGATTTCAAACCTCTCCAGCTCTTTTGGCATGAACATAACCTGTCTGACAAGCCATAGTTCCTAGTTGCTTCTTAGTGATGCTCCAGGGCTAAATAAGATAAAAAATTTATGTGCTATGCTTTAAGCTCCACTGAGGCAAGGCACTAAATAAACTTCAGGATAAGTGAAAAGCTCAACAAACTTTGGGCAATGGTGATGAGCCCAAATAAGACCACTTTATAGCCAGAAAAATTTTGACTAATTCAGAAGAATTTCACAAAAAACCTCTTTCCAATGCCCAGACAATAGTTCACTGGCATAACATCTGCTATCTGAATCAGAGAAGTGTGTTATGGCAGCCATAGTCTGAAATCCAATATCTAATTTCCTTTTAATTTACCATAATTATTTTTGTAAAACTTTATGGCTTCACTCCAGTGGATGCGCTTAGCAAGGATTGCCAAAATCCTGTCTTCTCTTCAGAGCCACATCCTTAGGCCAGCTTCTTCTTACTTTTTTTTTCCTTCCCTTTCAGTTGCATTTTACTGTCTTCTTTCTACAACTTAATCAGTGTCTGTTTCTTTGAACAATCTGTATCCAGGAGACAGGAAAATGAGACTGCAATCGAAAGAGTTAAACACAAACATGTATTTGGAAATCCAATCCTTCTAGAAAATTGTTCTAATTAGTAGTGATGATTTGGTATTGCTGCTTTTATTTTAGTTTTAGTTTTTGTTTTGTTTGCTTCAATAATGGTCATCCTATCTATAACTTTCAGTATAACTGAGTTCTATCAGGTAAAGTTAATCAGGACAAGGTAATCTTGTCATCCAGAAACTATGAGGGCCCCGACTGATCACCAACCAGTTTTTCTAAACTAACAAGTGACTTAATTTCTATTTCCAAAGCCATAATTCTATTTTTATCAAGCACTTTCTCTGACCTTCAGGAATGTGTTTATTTGGAGTTTCAGAAAGAAATCTAGAAAGAAAACACTATTCATATAAGCATGACAAACCTTGGCTGATTTTAAGTGCCCATGTGCAAGAATAAAACAAGGAGTATCTTGTATGTCTAAACCAAATCAGAATGCTTACTTCAGAGAAAAGGGACATACATTTCCAGGACCCCTAACCTACTATGGCTTGTTTTTAAAAACACAAACTAAGGTCACAGTAAGCCATGGTTAAGAGGAGGAAAAGGTAGCTGCCCTTCAGAAGTTTATCCATTCAGAGAGGAGGAAGTCAAGGGGAAAATCACTCTCCTCTAGCTAATGCAGTATAATTGTTTTCCTCATGATGGTGCCCCTCCATTTTTCTCCCTTCAAAAGTTCCCGTGGTTACAAAAGGACATGGCACACACTTACATTAAAAAAAAAAAATGACAAATCAAAGGGAGTAAAATGGCCTCCTGTAGTTAATCTGAATTTGTCATCTTGCTTTTCAGATTTTCCTATTGGCCCGCTTAACCCAGCACCTCATATACAATGAATAATGTGAAGGGGGTGGGGAATGCCTATTTTAAGAAACTGGAAATGCCAGGTAACCTCTTTAAGGCCACTACAATTGTATCCTACACGTACACACACTAATAAGAAATAGAGGAGTTCACTTAAAAGGATAATGCTCTAAGGATCAAAAACATAGTACTGCTCTTACAGACTCTTTACAAGACTTGAAGAATAAAAATTATGTTTCTTTGGACTGTGCAGGGAATATTAAATTGAATCAATATATTTTAAAATATCTTCAATCAAGAAAATTTTCAAAAAGGTTTTTTTTTTAAAGAGAGATAACATTAACTAAGCTGAAACACAAGGGCACTTTGCTCCCTCCTCAATGTGGCATTTGCTCCTTTGCATTAAAGGGAAATGAAAGCCATACGTTCCTGATGGGGAATCAGAAAATCCTTTGCTCAATCTCTGCTCATTTCAGAACCAGGAAAGTGTATACATATGAGGGTAATGAAACAAACAGGAATTGGGCTAAAGAAAAGTGTTCAGCAGACAGACAATCACTGAAGTTCATGCAGACTAGATAAAATTTTGGAGATTTCATCTCCTAGTTTCCCTGCTACTATGTGACTGGGAGTTTTTATTTCTTCTGGGACTTAAAAATATATTCCCCCTTTTTTTCTATTTAATAAACTCAAATCCTTTACCTAGTAGCCTTTCTGCCAGCTTTGTTCATGCTGACTTGAACAGGGCAATCAGCTATATCAGACGCAAGCTGTGAGGCACATTTTCATTCCAACAGACTCCAAAGCTGAAGGCAAGAACTTCATCAAAAATTGTAAAATGGAAATCCAGCATATTTGTAATTTAATTACCTTAGAAAGAAATGCTACATAATGACTGTCCATAAAATCTAACACCACATTCTAGAGCAGCAAGACCTGCCAGGTATTCATGTATATGTCCTTCATCATTGATGGTTACAAGTTTAACAGATTAAACTTTTTTATGGATACAGTCTCCTTAGGCTCCCCGGAAAAGTTATAGATTGAAATGGTATGTACCACTTAGCTGTGGCTAACACACTAAAATTGACAATAGCAACAATTCAACAGATAGCAATTTAATGAAAGTGGCCTAGGAATTTATTTTTGTTGGTTTGGTTTTCTAAAGAAACATATTTGGTTCATCTCTTGTATTCCATTTTTTTAAGCCCTACGACATTGAGCAAATACTGTTTAGATCCAAGCAGGTCATTTACCCAAATAATGAAAATGCATTAAGCATAAAATTCTTCAGAGGAATATAGACCTAAAGCAGTGGGCAATGTGCTAGCACTGTGTAGCTCTCTCGGGATGGCATAACCCAGTGGCCCAGCTACCAAAGTCGGCAGGAGTCCATGCCTCTGTTCATCGTGGAATTGGGTGGACAGTTAAAAGCTTTCTGGAATTCTTCAAAGTTACTAATTGCACCATTGACCCTGAAAAAAATATATCAAAGTACATGTCATTTAATTCTTATACATTAACACGTTCTGGATAAAATTATAGCAGTACATTGCTAGAAGAAATGTTGGCATTCATTTAATCTGCTTACAGTAGAGGCAACTAAAGCTCAAAATGATTGAATACATTTCCAAAAAAATTAACAGAACTGAGACTTGAACCAGCATCTCCTGAATATCAGGCAAATACTCCTATTACTATTCCAACGGTCTTCAAATTCCCATAAAGCTGTATCATCACCAATACTTACTTTTTCTAGCTTTTTAAAAATGTAACTCTTTATGGAAAGTATAACTGACATAAAATCCACAAATAGTAAATGTAGAACTTGTCAGCTTTTTCATGTGTATAGGCCCATATTACTACTACACAGATCAAGACGTAGATATTTCTAGCATCCCAAAAGCTGCTTCCTGTCCCCTACCAATAGCACCTCCAAAGATAACTATTATTCTCACCTCCATCACCATAGTTTTGCCTGTTTTTGAACTTCATGTGAATGGAATCCAGAGTATGTACCGTTTGGTCTTTGACTTCTTTCACTCAATATAATGTCTGTAAGAATCATCCATGTTGTTGCATTTCCAACTATTTTTAAAGAATTCATTCAATCTACAAAAACATTTTCTCTAAATTCCTATTGAGTTTGGAGGTGTATATTTGCCTAGAATTTGGTTAATGCAACAATCAGCTAACAAACGGTATATGGTTCTTACGGATAAGTAATCCTTCACTGGAGTTAGCTCCAGAATCTGGTGTTCTTGTAAGTACCCAACTGCAGTAAAGAGTGGATTCCTACTCAGCACTTTGATTATAAATGCCTTTTGGAAGTGGCATTTCCATGGTTTGATTTCTGCTGCACTCAAAATCTATAGTTACTGCAGACACCAGTAACAAGCCAGGGAAAAATACTGCCCCCTCATCTATTTCTTACTCAACTGCATGTTCAAAGGGTTGACTAGAGACTCAGCATTCTCAGTCACTGACTATTTCTTCCCTAATGACTTTGTTACCTACGGGCATTTGAATAAATGTAATGGCCTGTATCCAAAAAATCCTCATCACCTCTTATGTTTTAGCTGAATGTATGGTAGGGATGCATATTTCATAGTGTGATTCACCCAAGGCAAACATTAAAGATAGAATATAGCTGATAATTAGTAAGCACACTCTGTAAAATTATCAGCTAAAATCCAACATAACAGGCAACTAGTTAGTAAAAGGAAATTAGTTTCTAAAAACTTATCTATTGAGTTATTAATCTACTGTGTGGTTTCATCCACACCATTTGTCAGTGAGAACACACATTAGTCCATTAGAGACTGTCAGCCTTCATGACAGTTTAGCCCAGTGGGGGAGAATTTCCAACACAGTGATTAGATTTTTATGCTAGTGGGTAATTTATAGTCAATTTCTGAAGCATTTCTAATGTAAGTTTTTAGGAATAAGATTTTTAAATATAGGAGAAATTTTAGATGACTTTCCTGCAATATGCTAATGGATTCATTTAAACATTATAAATATATCTGGATATAATATATCCTAAGCAAAGAATGAATAAATATAAATTATTATGGCTTCCTGGATTTCTCATTATACTTGTATGTCCCTTACTATAGAAATTTTCTCTCAAAGTATGGAACGTAGTACAGGATAATTAACATTAACCTTAATTTTATTTTTATTTAATATTTTATACATTCTGACAATTAAATAAGACTGTAATTCATAATCCTTTCCCCTTCATATATAAGCAATTGTTTCAAAATATGATTCAAACTGAAAGCAAAATGTAGAGTCTCTAACTCTAGATATAAATTATAATTGCTAAATATCACCATATATCCTTTGTGTTCGGAGCTATTCGGAGAGTGGGCATTCATTTGTTTGTTGGCTCATTGTGTGAAAGAACAAGAGGTATTAAACAACATATTCTTTAACACAAAATAAACCAGAGTTGTAGGTGTTTTAACGTAGAGTACATCAGATCTCATCTTTTCCTGAGATAATAAAGACTATTTTTGGCCTGGGCAAAAAAAGTAGATAGTTGGATAAATCAAATATTCTAGTTTACTGAGCACACATGGTGCTCACCCATGGATTGCTGCCTTTCAAAAGCTAGAAGATAATAAATGAAATTTAACCCTAAAGCCATGGTTTGGATTCCAAGTTACCTTTAGAGTCCTGTATAGTCTCATGGACCTCTCAATGTGGCATTAGACTAGGGGAAGGCACAAGTCCCCATCAGCAGAAATTTAGTTGAGAAAATGCTGACTAAAACAGCTTACTGCTAATGAAAGAAAAGATGCTTAGTTTCTGTTTGGCTAGAATTTTTTTTTTTTTTTTTTTTTTGCCCACAAAATGGATATCACACAGTTCACAATACAGGCTTTCGTTCAGATCACCTATCTGGTAGAGCCCTGGGATGGCTGGGTTGGGGAGAAAGAGGGGAGAAGCACAGTTACAAACTAGTGTCACCCATTTTCCCATTTACCTAAACTGAGGAGGGCTGTGAGCACCAATTTGGACTTGTTCTCGGGCAGCTTCTGGTCTGTAGGAATTGCACCTCACCTAGAAGAGAAAAGTATCCCAATAAATATGCTTCCATTCGGATAATACATTCTCTACTGTCTTAACTGCTCCAAATTATATTGAAGAATAATTTTAGAATCAGTGAATGACAAACAGTTTTAGCAGATCAGATAAAACCTTCATCAGTAATAACATCTATTATTCTGATCCCCAGAGTAGAAGGTTTTTATCAATGTGAATAATTTCACAATTTGAGTAAATTAGGAAGGTTTCCAGACAAGCGCTTTAAATCAAGAGAATTGCATATGTGCCCAGGAATCAACCAATGTATTCATGCAATGAATTTAATGTTTGAAATGGTTCCTATCAAACTTAACCATATTCGTTTAAATCAATAAAATCAGCCACCCATTATTGAGTATGGTCATAAACAGTTAGTATTTTGCCCCCTGAGTGCCTTGCTTGCCTCACCCTAGTCTGGGCCTGGAATAGGAACACACTCCTCCATGTCCTTTGAAGTTAGGCATAGCTATCTGGCTTGCTTGGGCCAATGAAATGTGAGCAGAAGTGCTCTATGTCACTTCCTTTAAGAGCCTTAAGAACAACTTAAGGTGCTCTATTAAGGGCCAGTGCACATTTCCTCATATTTCTTTTCTACTCCTATGCTGACCATGGAAGCACATAACAAGATAAAGATTCCCAAACCCAAATCCTTGAGTCAAAACTGTAAGCAGAGCCCAACTGCTGACCCGTGCTGGACACGGAGCATGAACAAGAAGGAAACTTTTGTTGTGTTTGTTTCTGCAGCATAACCTACTTAAGCCTGACTTGCCATGTGTCTTGGGATACAATATAATCTTGAAGTATGAATAGAACTAGGACACAGGACTACGGCAGAAAACGTTCTAAATGGAGGGAGAAATGGGAGCAAAGACATGTTTGAGGGGAAAGAAAGCAAGACATTCAGCTTGGCTAGAGTGTGTGCTGCATAGCAAGCAGCAGTGGGAGAAGGAGGGTGGTGCCAGATTTCTGAAGCCCGGAGCAACTGGCCAGAGTGTTTAACCTATATTTAAACATTGTTCTTGAGCAGTAAAATGATTACATCCAGATTTTTAAAAGATTTATCTGGCAGGGACGTATAATAGAAAGAAGAAATTAGAGACTAGTTAGAAGATTATTTATAGGCACTAGGAAGGTTCTCAATGGCTGTCCTCTAAATAAGTAGAAATGGGAACAGAAAGAAGTAGAAGGATGAGAAGACTATCTGAGAAAAAATTGACAGGTTGCAGCAACCACAGGGATATAGGAGGCAACAAAGGTGATATGATGCTATTCCTTTTGATGACGATAAACCATCAGTCACTGTGGTTCTGATTTTGACTTGGAAGATGTTTTTGTAATGTGATTCCTTAATTTCCTCAGAAGCTAGCTAATGTAAAGTTGTTTCTGGCATTTGATTTTACCTCATTTCTTTGTATGTTCTTTCTTCTTATATTCTTACATTAGTATATAGTATTGTCTTTGCTTCACATATCATTTAAGAGATTTCTGGAAACACATTATGATTGTTACTGTTTTCCTAGTACCTTCCCAGGAGGGAAAATAACTTTACTCCCTATAAGGAGACTTACGCCAACATGCAAAAGATTGAAAATCTCATCCTGTCAGTGGGAAAAGCACCAAGGTAAATTTCTCGCTAGTGATATAAAATAGCTTTCTACTTTTTTCCTCTAAATCGCATTAGTTTAAAATAAATCAGATATGGTTTGGTATTATATTTGGAGACATCTCAAAATTATGACTGTAACATCACTATCAATTAGGTTATTTCATCTACAAAGAGACATTAGGAAGTAGGATATAAATAGGAAGAACTGATGGACCCTTATACTTTGTTCCCTAGAGCAGGGGTCAGCAGACTTTTTCTGTAGAGAGATAGTAAATATTTTAGGTTCTGAAGACCATAACTTCTCTGTTTCAACTATCCAACTCTGGCATTGTAGCACAAAACCAGCCACAGACAATGGATAAATAAAGGAGTGTGGCTGTTTTCCAATAAAACATTATTCACAAAACAGGCAGCAGGCCATATTTGGCCCTAGTTTGCCAACCCCAACTCTAGAAAGTTCTAACTATTTTTATGTACTTATTTTAAATATCCGACTGATGAGTACTGACTCAAAAGGAAGTCTCCTTAGTTGAGCTGTGTTAGTCTTATTCCTTTCAAGCAATTGATCTAAAAAATATCAAGTGTATTCAATATACCCAACATCTTTGCTGGGTGCTATGGAGATAGGTAAGTGTAAAGATCCAGAAGATTAGCTGTGGAGGTAAAATTAAAATTCTTGAGCAATTCAGTACTCAACTGCATGGTAATGAAGGTACATATAAAAGGAGTTGAAGATAAAATAATAAGGGCTAGAGTCCTTGGGAAAGAGTTTGTGGAAGATGTGGAGAAGGTGGAACTTGACATGGATCCTGAAGGATGAAGCAAGGATTGAAAAAGGAAGAGAAGAAAGGGTGTCACATTAGAGAAGGAGAATCAGAACCAAAGCTACAAACACAGTAATGGGCATGGCATCATGGGGTGAAAGTGAGGATACCTGCCTGGTTAAAGGTGAGTTTTTTTCATCCAGTGGTGCTGTGGGAAGTTAAAGTGGGTTGGGTGGAGTTTGATCAGACTCAGAATTTTGGAAGCCAGATGGAGATGTTTGGCCTCAATGTGGTAGGCATTTGGGATCCACTGTAGTTCTTTTAGCAGGTTGGTAATGAAATAAAAATGATGTATTTCAGTAGCATATAAAACAGTGGTGAAAGATGCTAAAGTCAAAAAAACATGCCATAGGCTGTTGGGATAATCCAGAGTAGAAAATATGAAGGTTGAGCCTACGGATGATGAGGTAGGGTAATGGGATGCTATGGTCTGAATGTTTGGGTCCCCCAAAAATCCATATGTTGAAACCCTAATCCCAATGTGGTATTGGGAGGTGGGGCCTTTGGGATATAATGAGGTCATGAGGGTGAAACTCTCATGAATGGAATTAGTATCCTCATAAGAAGAGGCCAGATAGCTAGGCTGGCTCTTTCTGCCATGTGAGGACATAGCAAGAAGTCAGAAGTCTGTATGCAACCCAGAAGAAGGCCCTTGGCAGACCCTGCTGGCACTCTGATCTCAGACTTCCAGCCTCCAGAACTGTGAAAAATAAATTTCTGTTGTTTATAAGCCACCCAGTCTATGGTACTTTGTTGTTGTTGTTGTTTTTATTTCAGCATATTACGGAGGTACCAATGTTTCGGTTACGTATATTGCCTTTGCCCCATCCAAGTCAGAGCTTCAAGCTTGTCCGTCCCCCAAATGGTGTGCACCACACCCATGAGGTGTGAATATACCCATCCCCTCCTCCCCGTTCCCATCTGCCCAACACCCGATGAATGTTACTACTATATGTGTTTTAGCACCCCGAACTGCCTAAAACTGGGGAGAAGGAGAGGTTGGATCTGCAAATCATTTCAAGGCTTTTGGGACACATGCCATAAAATGAGGATAGATAAGTTAAATAAGATCTAAGAATCCAGGCTTTCTAACCAGGAATAGGAAACTAGAAATGAAAGGCATTTTGTTGATGACTACAGTTTTGTTGGCATAAGGTCACTAAATAATAATTTATTTAGTGTTGTCATGTCAGCTTTAAGAAATAAAAGACCTCAGGTAGGTAAGAATCCTTTACCCAGAGTCAATTGTAGAAGACTTATGAATGAATGAGCTTACTGAGGAGTGACTGCAAAGACTTAGGAATAAAAGGTTGTACTGATGAAAATTTTTGTCTAGCTTTGAGCATATACATATACATTTGCCCACTGTGAAGATGTACATTAGAACCTTTATTGACCCATCCCTGACTTCTTTGAAAATATTGCCTATATATTTGTGACATAGTCCAGTGCAATAACCAATAACAAAGAAGAATTGGCACTTGCCTCATTAGCCAGAGGCTGAAAGTCAGAATTGTGCTTTATTTAGTGCACATCTTTCTTTCAATTTCTGCTCCAAGAACCTATTAAACTCACAGGAAAGTGACATGACTCCCCTTGCCTTTGTTGTTGTTTTTTCAGCTCTAGTATCTTTGCATATTCATACAACAGTTGGAAACACATCCCTGAGGGTCCCCCATAGGATGAGAGTGGTCAAAGTCAGCAAATGAGGCAAAGAGGAGGGAGAAATATAGGAAAGGGGAGGACCATGAAAGCCAAAGAATGAGTTATTAGATATAGTTATAAATAGTATTAAACACATTAAGAAGTCAAGATATACTGAAGTACCAAGTGAGTTACCATGGGGCTGGTAACCCACTTGATAAAAATACCAATAAACCCTGATTCAATCAGTTAATTAATTATGCTCCATAGAACATTAAGAAGGTGAAATTTGTCCTGAAGAAATAATCAGCAAGATAAAATTTTGCCTAAAATCAGAGTCATGCCATTAAACCCTGATTAAGGGAGCAAGTTAAAGTCTTGCATTTTGTCTTTGATGCCCTTTCCTCAGTCTACTCACGTGAGCGTAACTCAGGAAGAAGAGCTGATTGTTGGTGAATGTGATGCCAGGTAAGAGAGGTTCCTCAACTCCCTGCCTTCTGTCATTTATCCATTTCCTGTAAGCCTAGTGAGAGAAGCAAAATAGATGAGCCTCTGCAATAGTGGTTTTTCTCTTTTCTTATCCAGCACAGAGATATTAAACAAATACTCAGGCCATATGCAAAATGCATCATGTCAGGTTTTCCTTGAAGAAAACAAACTCCTGGAAATGTAAATCCATGTCCTATTGTTTACCAGTGAGGCAGGTACACTTGCAAAAAGACCTTACACTCAATAGATAGCAAAGCAGCTGGGCCAAAATGTTCAGATGTTAAATAACTCTTTCGAAACAAAGCTGTTCTTTCTGTTCCTACCAGGGGACAAACAAATCCAACGCAATGGCAAGGCCCCTATGGCAATACATTTTGGGGTCAACATATTACCATTTTTTTATTTTTCCAAGTAAGAGGAAAAACTATCATCTTCTATCACCATCATTTTATAAAATAAAGTATATTTTAAGAATATAGGAAGGATACAGCCTCAGAATAAGAGTCTGGTCTTTAAATTGAATGCATTTAAGCTTTATGAAAATCTTTCCACATTATCCTTATGTTTCTTGTTTCACCACAGATCAGCAGATGATGAAAACATTATTATGGACTCTTACCTGGCCCAGTATCTGGGAACCACTACCCTCTGGCCATCATTTAGAAGTCTGATATTTTAAGAGAAAATTATAAGGAGGGCTATAAAGAGAGCTGTACTCAAGGAAAACTCATATGAACCTAGCCTCAAGGAGATTTCTATATCATGCTTTGATATGATTGTGAATGTATTTTCTAAAAGCTATCCTTTAAATACATGATTCTTAATAACAAATATTATTCTTTAGCATGATTTTATACCCCAAAAAGTGAAAAGAAAGAAATGTAGTTCTATTTATAAGACAGAGTATAATAGAGTCAATGGGGAAATACAATTCTATTTACAGAAATTCCATAATATCTAACTCCTCAAGAACACATCTGTGGTATAAATTGAAGTGCACCCATATGGTGCTTTATAGCTTAATATTTAAAACCACAGCAAGTGTAGCAGCGCATACCCTGAACGCTTCCCGAAGACCTCCATTGTCAGCAATATTTTCTCCGAGGGTCCTCTTCCCCTTCACCTAACAAAAAGAAAAAATAACAAAGAGTGTTTCATGGTCAACTATCATTCAACAAGAGGTATACATAGTATAGCAAAAAACATTGTCGTATTTTAAAGAGATAATTACATTCAATAAATCAAAGGTAGTCATAACATATTGTTATGACTTGTGAGATGGCAAACTAACCCTAGCAAAGTGCTCCTGAATATAATGATTTCCATTTTATTATGCTACATATTTCTTTCTCACATACCTCTTTATTCTCACCAATTTAGCCAGCTCCCATAAAATGTTAACAATATTCTGAGTGACTTTGGTTTAGTGGGAAAAATAGAAATGTCAATACACAGGTTAGCTTCTCCGATTAACTCACATAATTTGAATATTCTTCTCGTGCTCATGTTTCCAAAAATTTACCATCTATACAGGAACAAAATTTCAAGACTAACCATCATCGTTTTACCTTCAGCAATTTCCAGGAAAAATTTTTAAAAAAAGGTAGGTCTCCTGGGGAACAAAAATCAAACAGAAGTAGTGCAGATCACAAGGTCAAGGTTTGCAATATGTATGACAACCAGCCAAGCATGGTGAAGAAATTCTTCCCTATATTCGAAGATTGTTTCTGAAAACCTTAAATGAGCTAGGACAAAAATATTCTAAACCAATATAGCCCACAAGCCAAATCCAACCTGCCGCTTATTTTTGTACAGCTTGCAAGATTAGATTTTACATATTTCAATGACTAGAGGGGAAAAAATCAAAATAATATTTTGTGACACATGAAAATTATATGAAATTCAAATTTCAGTGTCCATAAATCAAGTTTTATTGGAACACAGCCATGCCCATTCATAAATTAAATACATATTATCTGTAGTTGCTTTCTTGCTACAATGGCAGAGTTAAATGGTTGCAACAGAGAACGTATGCCTTACAAAGCCTAAATTATTTAGTATTTTTCCCTTTACAGAAAAGTTTGCCAACCCCTGTGTAGTAGATAGAATAATGGCCTCTGAAGGATGTCTACATCCTAATGTCTGGAACCTATGAACGTGTTACCTGACAATGGCAAAGGGGACTTTTAAGATGTGATTAAGTTAATGATCTTAAGATGGGCACATTATCCTGGCTTATGCAGGTGGACCCAATATAATTGCAAGAGTCCTTCTAAGAAGAAAAGGGAGGCAGGTGAGTGAGGGTCAGAGTGATGCAATGTAAGAAGACTCCATTGGCCATTGGTGGCTTTGAAGAAGTATGGGACCATGAGCCAAGGAATGTGGGCAGCCTCTAGAAAAGGCAAGGAAACAGACTCTCCCCTAGAGCCTCTACAGAGGAACACAGCCTTGCTGACACCTTGATTTTAGGCCACTGAGACCTGTGTCAGACTTCTGACACACAGAAACTACATGATAATAAATTTGTGTTGTTTTAAGCTGCTAAATTTATGGTGATTTGTTATAGTAGCAACAGGAAACGAATACACCGTGCTCTAAACTTTTAAGTCATGGATCTTACCAACTCTTTACTTTTAAGCTAGCTCAAAACACCCAGGTATCAAGCAATACCAGGAAATAAAAACAAATCTTTGGAAAATATTATTCACTATAATCATTCAGAACTCTCCTAGATTCAGTCCCCAAAAGTTATTATGCCATTCCTGCTTTACATACATTTTTTTCTTTTCTACAATCCCATGAAGTGAGTGCTAGCATTGTCATCCTTGTTTAACAAATGAGGATCTAAACCTCAGAGTATGTAGCAGATGTTCTTGTTAGCACCCTGCCAGATCCCCTTTTCTACCAGGACCGTGCACCCATTCCTGCAACTGCTAACAGCTCAGGAAGATTAAACTTAGCTTATGGGAGTAGCCTCACTTGGAGATTGCTGGGAGTTTATAGCCCACCTTCCAGTAACTGACGGATGTGCAATTAGAATAGCCCAACCCCTTGCTCCTGGGTTGAACAATTTCTGTGGTACAATCCATGCTCCAGAATCCTCTGTGGGATCAGGGTAAGGCTAAACGTCTCCTGAAACGAATATGTTTTCCTCACTCCCTTACAGGTTTCTACTCAAACTACTTCCTCAATAAATCACATTTCACAGGGATTCAAACCCAGCAGTCTTCTCTCTCCAGAGCCTCTGTTTCATAATATGCTACCTTCTCAACCTCAACTCCTCTTCACTCTGGATGCTTATGTTTATAGCCACTCGTGCTTGAATTTAATCTCCTTCCTTTTTACTCTAAGCTTTGTATCTAAGTTAGAGGCTTTTGGAGTAGCCTCACTCCTCTAGCTCCTCACACTCTGGACTCCCTCAGTAGATCATGTGGCCCTAGGTTTGGGCTCTCAAGATTCAACAGCTGCTGACAGTCTGTTTCTGTGGTTCTTCATCTGAGCTCCCTCCAACTCACTGCAAAGAAAGCTTCAGGCACAGAGGACTGGCCCCTACGAAAGAAGCCAGAAAAATAAAGCGTGGCCCTTTATATCCACAAAGGAAGCTACCCACTCTCATGTAGGAATGAGACTAAACTTGTTTTTTGATGGTTGAGTGCATTTATACCGAGACAGGTATGCCCTTTCTATTGTCCTTGTGACAAAGGTACACATTTGTCAGAATTAAGTTTTAATATCTGACACTTGAGCCAAAATGGATGGTGAACAAAAGTCCACCCACACATCACCCAGGTATAAAATGAATTTAAAATGAGATCCAGAGCACAATATGAGGGGAAGTCTTTGAATTTTGGAGTCATAGAGATCTAAACTCTAATCCAGACTCTACCATGGGTTTTAATCTCTTTGAGCTTCAGTTTCCTCATATGTAAAATACATACACCCAGTAATCTGTACATCTCTCAGGACCAGTATGAGAATTACATTTGTTTCAATGAAGTGAAAAATCTAACTCCTATGCCTATATATAATAATAACCAAGAAATATGAATTCTCTTCCTCCAAGAAAACTGCTCTAGTATTGTTTTTTGTTGTTTTCAGCCTCAAAGTCTTTGGCTTTGTTTTTCTCCTGGGATGGAGTACCTATGAATATATCACAAAGGATCAGTAATATTAACTACCTTTTATTGAGCACTTACTGTGTGTCAGGCATTGCACTGGTGCTTCACATTACTTTGCTCATTTAGTTCTTACAACAAACGAATGAATTCAGAAATATTTACCCATTTTACAGTTGAAGACACTGAGACTCAAAAATGTTAAGTAACTTGCCCAAGTTCATAAAACTAGCAATTGGTTGAACCAAGATTTGGACCCACATCCAGAACCCCTGTGCTTCGCTTTTCTTTTTTTTTCTTTTTTTTTTAATTTCTTTTATTTCTTTTTTTTATTTCTTTTTTTTATTACTTTTTTTTTATTTCAGCATAATATGGGGGTACAGATATCTAGCGTACGTGTGTTGCCCTTGCCCCCCCCTCCCCCCCTCAGTCCAGGTTTCAAATATGTCCATCCCATTGCATGGTGAGCACTGCACTCTTTGTGTACACATATACCCGTCCCCTCCTCCCTCCTCCCCCCTCCCCCCTGCCCAACATCCAGTAGATGTTATTCTTATATGTGCACTTATGTGTTGATCCATTAATACCAAAGGAGATGAACAGAAACTTTGCAAAAGAAGACACAAAATAATGGCCAAAAAACATATGAAAAAAATGCTCAACATC